>CAAKHC010000677.1:0-10794 GCA_901007825.1 Macroramphosus scolopax
GAATTTCCATGATCTAGAAATGGTAATTTCATTTAAACGAACTTGACTTTGTACACAATGATCCGCCTCTACATAACTTGGCTTCTGAATCACACACAAAAAACAGCTCCTTTTACTAAATAAAATACAGTGATATAGTCATAACAAATATAAACAAAAGAAGCTATTGTGTTTAACATGGAAATCTATTTATGTTTTTAATGTAGTGTTGTACAGCACAAACATATGATTCATCTAAAGCTTCAGTACAGGTATGTGTGTCACACCCTAAATACCTGGTAACTAGTTGTATATTAGAATATAAAAGACAATATTGAATAGAAAAGTACCTCTGAACTGTAGTAGTAGGAATACTATTCAAAACTGTACTTCAGTAAATGTATTTAGGTACTTGCATCACTGGATGACAGAAAAAACAACGCATGTCACCATAAGAATTCAAAGAATTTCTTGTATAAGAGTCTGACTGAGCCATTGTTTGACTCCTCCAGTCTCGTTCCCAAAAACCAATCAGTGGTTATATTCATACAGCTGGAAACTATTTCAAGTCACCCTGTTTCGAATAACAAACTCTTCGGTGGTTGGGTTGGAGGCGAGTCTGCTTGTAATTAAACAAACAATACGACAGCATCAAGGGCCAACCCCATGTTTCCCAACCTTTATTTCTAACAGACAAGGTGGTGCTCAGAAGGAGTGGCAGGGAGCGAGAAATATAAAGAAGGGCTGTGCTTATAACTAACTACAATTGTCTCCTTGAACAGACCACCGTTGCAGCAGTTTCTTATCAGTGTCTTGGTGTAGTGCTCAGTAGGTATGAGGCTGACTACAAACCCCTGATGATCTTCCTAAAGGACACAAAAACGACTGCTGTGTTAATGCGCTGCTGCTCCTCTTCTCCACTGAGACATGTTGTTCTGGATTATCTTCCCTGCCTCCCTCTCCCTGGTGTCCTTCATCGGAACATGGACTGTGTAAGTTTGCCTTTACACTCTGCTGAAACTATCAGATCATTTGTTATTAATGGTTATTCAGTACAACTGTGTATCTTTTGTTTCCAAATCAAAGCTTTCGGTTTAAAGCGGATCGTGATGCTGCTTGTGAGGTTTAATGATAAAGTGACTCCTTACAGACGATGATCCATCATTCAACACTGTGTATTCACGCCAAAGGACATTGAGATTTAAGTTAACAGAACAATACAGTAGTTCGGCTCAGACGATCAAATTTTAGTTCAATATTTGTGCAACGCTGCTGGGAAAAATTTAAAAGTCAATTACTTATCAGCATATTTAAATCGCATGTGAAAGCAACATTTCTGGCTGTTCAACAAACTGTTTTTCCAACCGACATGAAAACCTGTTCATCTGTGTTGATGATCATTAAGCTCTGTTTGTCATCAGTGATGACCTTAGCAGTAAAGTTTTTCCTCATTCTGAAAATTGTTCAAGTTTTTATTTTCTTGCTAGTCAGTTTTATTCACTTGCAGGTCCGAGTCAGACTCAGATTTGCAGCTCGAGTTTGACTTTGACACCACTGACTCATTACTTCACTTGGACTTGAACTTCCATAAGACGTTTTCAGGAAGTCAACTAATTCCCCTGCTTACAGTTCCACTTTAGATCAGCTTGCACAAGCAGAAGAGGAACAAGTGTGTCCGTGCTACTTGTGACGATATCGTTTGAAAAGATTTTGATTTCACAAATGAACAGCTCCCATGGTCTTTTGGTCCGTAGAGTTTTTCAGACTAAAGAAAAAAAAAAGGAAATGAAATTGAAGAAAACTGAAATTTGACATCCCACAAGTCCTTTTTCTGTTCAGCCTTGTTCTGAAAAAAAGAAAGATAAAGCTAATTCTAGATGCTTTATTAGAACATACCAATAATACTCTGACAATCAAAGGCATCATAGTTTATTTCTGCATTCTATGTTTCCAGATATGGCTTGGCCTTCAACAACAACCATGTGTGCTCCCTCAGTGACTGGTAAGTTGCGTTTCATTATCGAAAACATCAACATTTGAATAATGACGGTTTTCTACAAGCTCATTAATTTGCTCTCAGGGGAGGTGACAACTACTGCAAAGAGAATCAGACCATTGACTGCTGCCTTGTTCCCACAATAAGGTAAAAACACATCACCACGTTCTTCCCGTTAAATCAAATCCTGTGTAAGTGTCGGTATTAACTAAACAAATTCATTGCAGCTCAAGTGGAACTCGTGCTCCAGAAAATTCACTTTTTACAGCTTCCATCAACGCTGGATCGTTTCTGTGTGAGTTTACGTGCTGGACATGTGACACATTGTCCAATACCTGATATGAGTGATATGTGTTATAACAACTGTTATCTCTGTTGCAGTTTTCCTGTTCTGCCTATTTCACCATGCCCACATCATGGAGAAACATGCATGTCAATCCATGATGAGCAAGTTTGCGCTGGCCTTTGGCATGGTGGCGGCCATGGGGGCGTTCACAGCCGGGAACTGCAACGTAAGGACTTCCTGTTGAATATGTTTGCACTTGTTTAATGTGATATGCCAAAGTGCCAATTCACAAAACCCTTTGGGAAAAGGTTAATCTTGTAAAAACAATAAAATCAAACATAACTTTATCATGTAGTCTTTAAAAAAAGGGTCTGAAAGAGCAAACAAAGGTGGGTAACTGTTTGTTTTGTGTCATCTGGACTGATTTATAGCTCAAGCAAAGCAGGTGATTTCATCTCAGAAGGGCTGTTGCAATGAGTGCAGGTAGAATACGATAAACCCAATGAGGGGACATGATTTCACTGTTTTATTCCTTTTTAAAAGGAACCACTTGAATTTAAAAAATCCTGTAAAATGATGTGCTCATTAAGTTATCAGTTAACAATACATCCTTATGGTCAACGTGCTCATATTTATGTCAACATGCGTGCGTTTGGACAGATATTGAGAAGTGTGTAAATGTACAGTTTATCACTGCGTGCCTGACAGCATGATAGCACTCACTGTCAGCTACGCTCAAAGGAATCATAACACACAGGCCTTGAAATATGTCATCAGTCTCGTTTTGTCTGCAGCAAGGTGTGCCGACAGGAATGTCAAGAAATGCAGGGAAACCATATTGTTAAGCAAAATTGCTTAATCAGCTTGTCATACTTGAAATCTATCTATACTCAATTTGTCATCGATGAGGAGCATTCCAAAGATGGTTTCATTCTGATGACGTCAACGTATTCAGGCTCGTCATCCAGTTTCACTCACTTTTTTAACGTTGCGAAAAATTACACGGAGCTTAATAAGCATTCAGGTATATTCCTTATCATTTTGGAAATCTATCCTGATACATTGGCTGGTTTCAGCTGATTTCCATTTAATATAAGAGGTCTGCGCTTTCCATGTGTGGAGGACTGAAGCTGCCACAATGGTAAATGTATTAACTGAATAATAATTTCCTATTGGTGGAGAAAAACAGGAAGAAATACAAACACAAATAGATAAAAATGAAAATAAATGATTTGATGAGGGAGACTTATATTACCTCTGCTAAGAAGGTTGTGCTTTTGCCTGTGTTTGTTCATCTGTCTGTCAATTATCTTTCTCTCACGCCATAGATGTAGCGGTCTATATAACTATCTCTGCCCTGATTTCAACCACCTGTCTGTCTATTGACTGTCCTCCACAGCCGGGCTCCTTGCCACTGCTGCACTACCTGGGAGCTGCCGTCAGTTTCACGTGTATCTGCTTCTACACCGTCCTGCTCACTGAGCTGACTGGGAGGTGCCTGCTGACCGGATATGAGAAAGTCCTCTACCCATTACGCATTGTCTCCACTGTGGTCCAAACCATTGTCACCATCTGCTGTATCCTTTTTATCAATCTTTGAACTTATCATTATTTGTGTGGCACCTCGTACATGCCCCCTTGTATTTGAGGCTTTTTGCATAACCTTTGAACCCTGGAAACAGGATGTATCAGCAACTGACCAGGTGTGACGCATGAGTAACACTCTCCAGCTGCTATCTCTCTGTTTGCAAAGTGGGATCGGCCACAACAGTCCAATTTTAAAATTAAGTGCACGTTTTGTCACATCAGTCTACTACTTCAACTCTGCTCCAATGTGGATCTTTGTCTGTCTCGACGGTTGATGTCAAACTCTTTACAGACAGTCAGTTTTTTACTGTTTACGGAAGTTAAGAAGATCATAATTGATCTCGGCGTGCCAAGTACATATTCTGGATTCTTCATGTGTTATGATAAAGTAATTAGGACAACTGTGATGTTTTAACATCCTGAGTCCTTCTGACAAGCCAGAATGTGTTGGATACAATCCTCAACTAGAAACCCTTCAGATACGGTGTTGTTTCCCCAGGAGAAATACTTTTACGTTCATCTGTCTGCTGTATTCGAGTGGGTGCTCAGCGTCAACCTGGAGCTGTTTGAGCTCAGCTACGTCGTGGAGTTTTGCTTCTTCTCATCCTTCATGTTGTCAAATCTGTTGAGCAGACGAGGGGAGGAAAAGCCTCTGATGCTGACTATGTCCTGATGTGAGGCTGCCAGAGTCCAGCTGAAGCATGGATGCAGTAGGACAGCGGCTGGCCCGTGGCACAACGATCAGTGTTCATGTCTTTCCACTGGGTTGGATTATTTGATATCTACTACAAGTACTTATATTTCATAATTGATTAAAATGATTTGATTTACCATGCTGCAATTCTTTCGGTAGGGAAAATATATATTAACCAATGTTTTGTACTGATGTAAAAGCTCTGACATTACATCACAATCAACACGGACGCAATACAAATCTCACTGATATTAAATTTTAAGGTTTATTTTATGTTAGCTATTGCTTTGGCATTTAAATAAAATCAGGACCACTACACACCGAGAAGGCCTCTTGTTCAGCTGGAACACGAGTTCCACTGAAGCTTTATATATAAAAAAAAAAGGTGCAGTACGTCACAAAACACCCACTTGGATATTTTAGGTGTCAGTCATGTCACAAGAACCTGTTTAACAAGGACAAATGTGACCAGAAAGAATTGTAGACAAGTACCATGCAGTGTTGGTTACCTTCATCACTGCCTGTTGTACATTTTGTTCAGTCAAACAAGTGTCAGGTGTGATGTATTTGTATTGTAAATTTCCCCGCCGTGGGACAAATAAAGGTTTTTCGTATTTAAAGTATTGTGTGTGTGTGTGAGAATGTCAGAGGTTAGACCAGAGTATTGATTTCTGCTGTTAATTTATTGAGGGGAACCTATTATAACCATGTTTCATTGCTGCAAGTCAGCCTCCTTAACTCCGCAAAAAACAAGACATGTTCTGGTTTTAATGCAAAGCACTTAACCTTTACTTGAAAGAAGGTAATATACATCCTGGAATAACAGATAATAATAAAGATACATTATGAGCAAAATCATTTCACAATGAATATCATCTTTCCTTTTGCATCAACCAAGACAGGAGTGCGAATGTTATCAACAGTTTTTGTTAGGAAGAAAACAGTGAAAAGCACACCTAGTACTGTCAGCATCTTTATGGTACACTGTAAAAAATGTCATCTATGTGTAGTAGTCCACATTATTAACCTCATTAACAAAAAGGGAAAAAAATGAGAAAAAACACACTAATTTCATGGTTGTCTTTCACCTATGTAGTTCAACTGCAATGCATACATTATAAATAAATGTAAGGGGAAGAAAGAAAAGTTCACAAATACTGAGCAATATTCCACAATTCCAGCATGGCTGAAACAATAAGAGGCCTTAAATCCAAATCCTACACTTTGGACTTTGACCACAGCCTTTACAAAACTTTAAGATACTGTAGACTCTTCAAGCTGGTGCGTCTGAAAGTTCAACTCAACCTTATCACTTCTGGATAAATCAAGTTAAAATTGCCCTTAAAATGTGTCCCGTGAAAGCAAAGTTGCCCGACGTTTTTCCTGTGAGGTGTGAAACACTTTTTGTAAGGAGTGAGAAACACAGGTCGGTTTAGTTAAGTTTTTTTTTTTTTTTCAACTGCAAGCCGTTAACTACTGAAAAACCCCCTGTTCTCAGCTAAACTAGGGGAGGTCACTGGCATGAATCACAGAACTCTTCAAAGCTAAAAGGAAATTATTTGTATTGTCTTGCTCACATGTGACATTTGCAGCCAAATGCCCTTCTGTCCAGCCACCTCCTAATGCACAACGAGGCTCCAGCTGTACACACTATGAACAAGTCTCCTCTCAGTTAAAGGGAAGGACACTACAGTAGTTGACAGATCAAAATTATGAATGTGACAATGTGGATTTGTAATTGTTTAAATCTACAGCAGGTTGAAATGGGAGGTTTTTCAAACGGAGTACATGTTCTTGGTGGTGGAGCCGCTCTTGCTGGACGTGTCGTCATGTGACTGGTAGCCAATTATGGCTTTGGTAGGGATGCTCAGACGCTCTTTATAATTTTGCCTGTGAAAAAAACAAAAAAACAAGGGTTAAATATGTCAAAAGAAGACAAATGCTAAACCAGTGCCGCCACCTTGTGGTCACTGCTCCACTGCATGCGGTATTTCCTAGTCACAAACAGACTTTACTACGTACCCTATCGTTATGATGGCGTCCCGGTTTTGGCAGTTGCTTGTCCAGATGGCTATTTTGTCACCTTTAGGTCTGACGTTTACCACAGCTCCACACACATCTTCACTTGCCTCGTCAAACGACTCGCCGACTAAACAGAGGAGCTGCAAGATACACAAAACACGACATACTATTTGATCCACATTGTTCTTATTGTCACAAACACCAACTATTCAAAGTGAAATGAAATCCATCTGTGAGATCTGCTCAATGAAAAACAGTCGTCTTACTGTCTCCATCCAATAGCGGTCTAGGTCATTGTGTCTCTGTTGTTTGTTGAGTGTCATCAGCCATCGACCTCCCAGCTTGTTCCTATCATCTTCCCACATCGGCTTGATTCCATCCTGATACACAATGTAGAAAAAGTCAGTTATAATGTGTTGTGAAATGTTCCTCTCTGCTGCTCAAGTGCTGATGAAGGGACAAGAAAGCCATCAGGGAGTGATGAAGATAAATAGCAAAAAAGGCCATTAGATACGTTCGTTGTTGTAGGTGAACGGATCCTACACAGGACTTTTACTCAGGAAAATGGGATTCAAACCCTGTGTGAGGCTTTTATATGTTATTTTCAGTTTTCTATGGCCATTTGGTTGGGTGAAGGAAAACATCATGGCCGGGGTTAAATAGAACTAGTCATATTAACCACTCAGTGCAAAGACTGCACGTTAGAAAGCCTTTAAAGCAAACTTCTCCCATGGCCTAAAGTTAATTCATTTTATTTGCTGCAAACAACTGTGATGGACAAAGACAACTCAGTCTGAATAATAAACAAATTTACCTTAAATAAGCAATAATCACAGCCGAAGCCAAGTTTGCTTGGTTGCTGTATGTGGTTGTATAATCTGTAAGAGACACACGAGAGTGATAGTTCAGTGACAGTTTAAGGTTAATCACATTACAGGTACGGTGCGGTGTGCAACATTCATTCATGGCATCTTTGCTTTAGTTCAAATAGGGATTACATATCAGTTCAAGGGGGGAAAAACTTACGCCCAAAAGTCCTCAACTGTGTCAAACTTGGAAATGAGACGCAGGTTCTCTGTCCAGCTTTTGCTCTTGTCGTTTTTGAAATACCACAGGGCCCATCTGAGGGGGGGAAACAAGAGAATCCAAACATTCAGTATTCACAGGAATGTGGCAAAGATAACTCAATGACAAAGTATTTTACATATACATCACAGCTGTGTCTTGATTGTAGAGAATCATGTTTTTTTGACAGACATCAGGATTTTGTTTTTTTAATCCTTAATGAGTAAAATTCCAACAAGGCATCCGACGGCCATTATATGATAACAGGAAAATAACTTTAGCCTCCTAATAACACAGAAAGACACCCGATTGCAAAACAGAACACAGAAGCTAGTCACAAAAGCATGCATATCAATGTGAGAGAACAGAGAAAGCCGGCCATGAGCAGCAGTACAAATGAAGCCTTTGTTAGGACGGGTGATGTTATTCTTTCATCTGTTCCGTGGAGTGGTGGGGCGGGGTCAGCAGGGGAGGGATAAGGGCAATGGGAGGACATCAGCTGAACCCCGTGCCCCCTAAACCCTATCCACACCCATGTGCTACAAACACTCATGTTAACATTGTCAAGTCAGAGGGTGGCACTGTACTAGTGCAGCGCAGCTACTCTACTGACACACATTATTACACGATGCAGTCACACAGGCTGGACTCCTCTGGTCATGGCATTCAAACAATGTCAAATCATTGATGGATTCATAACGGACACATTCATTAATGTGACAGTGGCCAAATCCAATCATCTAAATCCTAATCCAGCTAACATGTTTCCTCAGGTGTGTGTGATGGATTATCAAACACAGATGAAGCAGTTCTTTGCGAACTAAAGGCTCCAGTTTGAAATTAAGGTAAAACAAGTGAAGAATGCTACGAGGTGTTATCTCAAAATATGACATATGAAGTATATATATAGATATATATCAATATTAAGTTGTTTATCAATGGAAAAGTACTAAAGCTGATTAAACAAATCTGAACATGTGCATTTGAATTCAATATGTATATGTTTACACAAAACTGCATTCAACATCAACAGCCTTCTTAATAGTAAAAGAGTTTGATGCAAAGTTCTGAATGGTTGTATGTATTTGAGACACTTCAAAGAAGAAAATGAATTGCCTTACAAAGTTTTAACAACACTTGAATTGGCTGAAGATCAGGCACTCATGTCGGGAACAAGTCCCTGTTCTATTTTTGCATGTAAGTGTTTACTGTGATCATGCAAACTGTTTTACCGTGAAACAGTTTTCACTCTACAGGTTCTCAGAAATGTCAAGTTTTTTACTAGCTTCCAGCAGCAGCTGGTTGTCATTGAGTTTTAAGACTTGAAACATGTTCAGAATGTGATCATTATGTCTACTGATAATAACTGGTAATAAGCTGAGCAGCATGTTTGAGTCCATCTGTGGATTCACATTCATAAACCACAGGGCAGCAACCAACAACCAGCAGATATGGTAACCATGTTTATCACCAATCTCAAATTCCTGCAAGGTGATTATTAAATCAGCAATTAAAATAACTCGTCCTTCCAGGTTTGAGCAAAATGGGCAATTTCTTCGCAAACAAGTTAGGAGACATTTAGTTCTTTCTTTGAGGGAAGGTGACTCATTCGGTCATAACAGATCAGGCTCATTACTTTTGACTGCTGCAGAGGGGATTTTTGAAAGGGGCAAAAGATAAGTTACAGCATAGATTAACAAATGGTCTTCCAGTCTTCCAAAATGACAATTAACTAAGCAAGTCAGGAATTTTTGAGGGTCAAGTAATAAGCCGTTTACTGAGATATCCACCATTAAGGGTGTAAATGTCGTAAAACCCAACTGCAGAGCGTTCAGATAGTCTGAGTGCCTGAAACCAGAACGCCAGGATTAGAACAGCAGACAGGGACAACCTTAACCTCGGAGGCTGAGCTGAACAAGCAGAATGGCCTAGAAGTGACTTACTAAGTGAACTATTCAGCATTTCCCAAACCGACAGCACAATGTTCCTGAACAGGTCGTCACCACTGCAGAACTATAACAACATTTCTAAAAGAACAATGCTGAACAACAATGCTCAGCAGACCCCATCCTAAAATCAGTCACGACAATTTCCTTGTTAACAATGTTTCTTTACATAAAGGACCAGTACTGAAATGACAGAGAATGATCCATAGTTATATGGAAGAAATGACATTTTAAGCAGTTCTCTGTTCAACTCTTTCTTTTCTATGATAGTTTTCTTTACATTACATTCCTAAAGATGATGTGTTTAAATACACACAGAAGGAGAACAGAGGTTTTTAAGCCTTTTGGCTTATCTGCTCTGGGGGTTTCCAAACCAGCAGCAGGTAAAGTGGAAATCTAAAAAGGCTGAGTTAAATACAAAGTATTGACAAACTACTCAATAAATGACCTGTGTGAGAGGCCAAAGATCAGGAGCCAAAGTGACAACGTTACCTCAAACAGACAAACATTAAATGAAACTGGATAGCGTGGGCTACCCCAAATCATCTAAGTGTTCAATATAACACTTAATTTCTTCCATCACACATATATTTTACATCAGACTGAAGTGTATTCACTATTGAACACTGTTTAACTCAGTCAGAACCTCTTAATCACTGACCATCTTCCAGCAGAGATAAACACCTGGTTTATACTCCCAAACAGACACGTTCAAGCTGTGGACAACGCAGACGAATAGTATTTCTGTTTACAGTACCGTTTGTGCGTGACGAAAGAGCACAGAGCCTAATCATTAACCCAATGATGACAATACTAACATCCCGCACCCCCTTACAGACTCAGAAAGTAGAACACCAGCTTAACGCAACCTCACATTACAACTCAACTGCTAAGGAACTAACCAATGATAAAAAAATGGCTACTTATTCCGTTTGAAGGTCTCAGCTGATGACGACTGATGCACCGTGGTTTCAATATTGTTGACAAAATCTACTATAGTAAGTCCATTTGGACAATAGCCTCTACTAAATGATGTAATGTCTTTCCCTCCCTTCTGTCTAGTGTTCAACCCAAGTCCCACTATTTCTTCCATGTCATGTTTATACGCCTGAGCTAGATTCTAGTGCCAGTGAAGAACAAACCGTATATGATGTATTCAAGGAGTTGGATTAAAGTATGTTGGGAAAACCACAAAATAATATTCAATGACATAAGTAGG
>CAAKHC010000677.1:11432-24819 GCA_901007825.1 Macroramphosus scolopax
ATAGTTCAAATATGTAACAGGCCTGTGGCCATTACACGTTTATAATTAATACGTACAATTTAAACACTGTATAGAGCCCTGAGCTGGGGGAATGTATAAATATTTAGCTAATCTCGCGATGAGAGGGATAGAACGGGGAAAATGTATCAAAATTCAGCTTAAACGACCTCTTCTGCGGAATTTGCAGTCATTATAACTACGGAAATACATCTGGATTGATTGAACAATGAGAAATTTATTCTACCTGACAAACCAACATATAAACATTCATTTTCTGGGTTACCATAGCTTCATACACGCAATTAAATATCGTTTAAAATCTCGAATATTCATAGATATGGTGCCAATACCGACGCCAGTATTCATTTTAAAGTTGGCTGTATATTAAAATAGGCAAGCCATCACTATGGCCATTTTAAAAACTACTACAGGCAACAGCTGAGGCAAAACATTGAGCTTTAGGTTCATACGAAAACGAGTTTAACAAGAAAAAGGGCAATGAAGCGCTCTTTAGCATTAGTTTTAGCTTACGTGCTAGGCTAGCTACAAACGAGAAACACACGTGTCCCAATTGTAATTAATGATATCGTCGGATGAGCATTGAAAAGCTCCTGATGTTTGGTGAAAAACATCACATCACATGGATTGTAACAACGAAGCAAATTAAAGAAATCATTCACTGGAGTTTGAATGGGCGACATCCAGTAAGTGTGCCAGTCCCTCCCTGCAACAAAGTCAGCCACTAGCTTCTCCATCACATTTCAATGCATGCTAATGCTAACGCCGATCCACGCGAAAGGAAACATCTCAGAGCTGAAACACAAACGTTCCCCCAAAATAGATGGCGCCGCTTCGATTAAGTTATATTTTACAACATTGTTGTCAAATGTAGTAAAGATTTGCTATTTCATTCATGCAAATTAGTCGATTTTTCTAGTCTTTCTTGTTTCTCTTACCGGTTCCGATGTCGCCATCTTGACTGTAGAAATATTCTGCTCGTTAAACGCTTCTGCGTCACACCAACCCCTCACACGTACGGAAGCCGCCACGGTCATTTCCATGTTGGTGACGATGACTCACTCGCACTCAAGCGTCTTCTGATCAGACCAGTAACTAAAAACAGTTACTCCGTCACTTCAGTATTATTTTTGGGCATCTGACTTGATTACCTTGATCTATTCTTTACTTTTATCTCATTACATTTTAAATGGATGAATTGTACTAAATATATCACTACATATAATTCTAACTGGAGCATTACATAGTACTATTCCTTAATTGAATACTTCACCTTAAATAGTGAATACACTGCCAAATTTTCGATGAACAACAAATTGTGCTTTTTGTAATTACAAACATAGAAAGGTCCAACTTTGTGAGTTTGACTGAATGAAATTCTCTGTGTAATGCCTAAGTATCAACTATAATTTCACATTAGTACAGCTGTTCAGTACGTAGTCCGTACCTGTTTTCAATGTTCAAAATGCCATATAGTGCTATGCCGTTTTATGAAAACATGAGCGCCATAAGTAAGATTCTTGTATATCAATGTAATATTGATCTAATAAATGTGTTTATAAAAGCAGAACATACCAATTTTGAAAGGGCATCAATTCTGGAAAATCACAAGGTTCAACCACATCATACAATGATGACTGACTCATTGCTGCATGCAGGAGGCCATGTGAGTTTCATTACATCATTCCATGTTGCTGTCTGTATATGAATGCACTTACTATATTATTGTATGTGTGTATTCATGGCAGAAGAACAGAGACAAATTCTATACTGATTGTGCCATGTTATAATCGCTTCAGTGATTCTTGATCCACCTATTAAGTTTGTCCGCTGATGCTGTTTTTGATTGTAGTTTTTACTGCTGGTGACTGTAAGGAGCATAACAGTTGATCTCAGTTGATCCCCCGGCTGTAAATAGCCGGGGGAATAAAAATTAACCCATACAATACTTTACTTTTTGGCTTATTAAATACAGACTGATGTTCATGAAATATATGAAGCCATCAAAGAGTAAATACT
Organism: Macroramphosus scolopax; assembly: GCA_901007825.1. Lineage (NCBI taxonomy): Eukaryota > Metazoa > Chordata > Actinopteri > Syngnathiformes > Centriscidae > Macroramphosus > Macroramphosus scolopax. The sequence goes on from CAAKHC010000677.1 coordinate 13,470, forward strand.
AAAAGAGGCCACCAATAATTTTAGTCTTGTCATACTGTAGTCCATTTATACAAACAAACGCAAAGGTACACACAACAAAAAAGGAACAGAGAATATCATGGTCAAGTCCAAAATATAAATATGACTTTATTTCACAATCCAGAAAGAGATCATCCCTCCGTAAAAGGGAAGCCAAATTTAGTCTCTTCTCAAGTCTAAACTAGATATACTTTCAGCGACGTACAGTAATTCAGTTTCAAAATAAGAAAGAGCATCCATTATCTAAACACAGTACAGTGAAAACAATATAGGTCACATACATATTTACACATTTTTTTATTTATTTTCGAATGCTGGTGCTAGTTGTTAGCTCCTTGTTGATGAAGTGATAGAATGTAGTTACGTGACTGAGAATGTCCCCACAGTAAATCAAAGGAAACATTTACATCTGCGACTTTGTTTTGTTGTTTCGTTTCGAAGCCATCTGATATAAAACTGTTTACATTCATTTCATTTTGTGTCATTGTGTTGTAAAAAGTCCCCATCTAACCATGTGATCCGAGGAAGACATTTGAACGTGTAATGGACAATAATTTGCATTTAATTAGTACTTGAAAATCGTGATGATCAAAGGTGATATACAATAACGCCCAAGCCTGCTGTCAGGTGGTAATCATCCAACAAAATGCCAAACAACCTTTGTAATGAATCATATACAAGATCAGTGTGTGATGGGTTTTCCAAAAAGCACCGTGCCATCACCCTTCAGTAAAAAACAGGTCGAGCAAATGAATAAACCTTGACATCTTGTTGTATTAGCACCAAATATATTAGCACAGAAAATGGTATGCCCTCAGTGTTAGTGTGAAAGGTCTTTATCGGTTGTGCCGTGATTCCACTGAGGAGTTCTTAAAATGAAGAGCTTGTCTTACATGGGTAATAAAGATAAAATCCTGATGCACCAGGAGTTGACAACAACCCCGTATTCAGACCCTGTACAAAGCTAAAAAAGCTGTAAACAAAGTCTTCAGAAAGGTCAAGCACCCAGAAAATAGTCTTAGGCAATATTCTAAGTGGAATCCAATGACTGTTTGTGAGTGGTTTTCAAACAATAGCATAGAGGAGGCAACGTAAGAAATAGTTTGATTAGTCACAATTACAGTTTTTGTACTCACATCCAGAGTATTGACATCAAATATTCTGTTGACATGTCTGACACTTGGTGGTTTCTGTAAAAAGAGGTCTCGTTAGCACCGATAAAATGTACAGTAAGTCTGAATTTTTGAAATCCTATGTTCATACTGGTGCCCTCTGGATTCCGTTTCCAGAAGCTGGAACCTACAGTAAGTGCCAACAATGATAAGCACTTTAATGTTGCAGAAATTCACAATTTCTCATCCTGTTAATTTTTAAATGAGAGAGAATTTCCTCAAATATGTATGCTGTTTGCTATCCAATAAGTGCAGAAATTCCGAGAAATAAAACAGGGTTCGTGCTTAACTGTCATATATATCTCTATCTGTACATACATATTTCGGCCTACTAATTGGGCCCCTTTTCAAGTTAAGTTTAAGAAAATAAAAAAGTGCTTCTTAATATGCCACACATATCTGTGAATAAAAGACAAAATCTTCCAGACGTGGAGAAAATAAGCAAAACAAACCAAAGAAGTACATTTCTTTCATCAACTGCCAACAGATATCAGAGGCAGCGGAGGGAAAAGCATGATGCTACGTGTGATAATCTGTAGTAAATATTTGCATGATATTAGTCTTGTTTTCTATCTTGTGTAATGTTTGCTGAACAAAGGGTACAGTGAGAATGGCACCAAAGTAAAAGCCAATAGGATTCATCTACTGGCTGAGATAAAAAGCTTAATCCTACTGTACAAGATAAATTCGGAGCGCCCACACATAATGCAGGCTATCATAGAAATCTTGCAGTAAACAGGCTTACACCAGGAATTAAATAGAAATCGTTATGATCAGAATAAATAATCACATTGTTTTTGTTCTTAATCATGTATATAAAACCAGTTTAAAAACTTTTAAAAAACGTCTTTAAAATGCTTCAAAGCACCATCTCTTTACAACAAAAACCAACACCCAAACTCACAGTTAAAAAGCCCAAAAACCTTTGGTCTTCCTCATCACTTTGAAGGCAGAGACGAAGGAGGACAACGTGAACAAACAGACGTAAGAAAAGTACAATGAAAACGACTTAAAAATGAGAGTAGCAGTTTGAAGTAGATTGAGGTAAGGCAGAAGCACAGGGTGTAGGAGTTTTCTGTTCGTTTGTAGAGCAAGTTGACTAAGTCCAGCGGTTGTAGGGACCCGTCACTTGGGTGAGAGCGTATGGGGACACAGTGATGACACCGTCCCTCGGTAGAGTCCATGCTTGACGTGTGGGAACATTCATCGTCCTCCTGGTTTCCTCTGCCTCCTCACCCGTTTCCTCCTCCAGAACTCCAGCTCCATTGCCATTCCTTCCCACCTCATTGTTCAGACAGTCCTCCATCCTTAATCTCTCCATTTCCTCCTCCTTTTCCCGTTCTCTCTTGGCCATCTTAGCATCCCACATAGCCATACCGTGGCCTGGCTCATTAAGGGACTTGTGCTGGTAGAAGACCAGGGAGATGCGGGTGGGGTGGCTGCGGTCTGGCCTGAGGATAGGAGTGGTGGCGTGGAGCTCCCGCCGTGCACACTCTATGAGGATGGAGCCATGTGAAGGTGCAACAGCTACTCCGCCAATATCACGGTCCAGGAAGTTGTGCTCGCTGTCTGACCACACCTCTTCCTGCTTAACTTCCTCTGGTTCAAGGGGGATTGTTTGGGGGGGAAGGGGGAGAGATGACAGCGGAGCAAGGCCATGACCCCTGACCTCTGTGCCGACATCTCCTGCAGCCCGGTTGAGTCCATTGAGCCTGCTGAAGAGGCCCTCAGAGGTAGGTCTGGGGGAGAAGGAGGAGGGAGGAGGAGCACTCCCACAGGGGGAGGGTCTCCTCAGAGGAGAGTGCACCTCGTTTGGCTCAGTTTTAAAAGAACAGGGGTAGTCACTAAGCGCATTATACGGAGGTATACGTTCTGATGGGTGCCCAAATTGGTTCTTGGGAACATTCTGGTCACCAGAAGCTGGAAAACAACCATTCATGGTGTCGTTTCTTGTCTTGTAAGTGAGAGCTGAGCCGCTCTGTCCGAAATGGAGGCCAGAGAGACCATGGTAGCTGGGGGACATGACCTCCCTCTGTGGGGTGACCCCTGCACCCAGAGTGGGATAGTTGCTTGTGCTCTGGCTGTAAGTGCTGGCAGGTCTGGGTGGCAGTTTGTAAGTGTTGCAAAAGCCCTGTGGCTCTGTTTTGATTGAATAAAGAGAAAACAACACTTTCAAACACTGATGTGATGAATAAAAAGAACTAAATGAACATATCTAAACAGATAAGCATGACCTGAGACTTGGACTCACCAACTTTGTTGGGGGTTTCACTCTTCACTTTGGAAGGAGTCAGCCCGAGCTTCTTCTCCAGTCGCTCTGCTTGGGCTTTCAGACGTGCTTCTTGCCTGATCTTACGGGCTGATTTCACCGGCTCAGCCAGGAGACGCACCTTATAAATACAAAAATTCAAAACGTGACAAATACTTCTTGTTTTTTATGTTGCAACAAACGATTCAATCCAATAACATTGTAGTTAAAAAGAAAAGAAAAGTGGCATTATAAATAGAAAAAGTTGCTTTCCTGTTCACTCACCTCTCGAGGGAAGGAAGATAGAACTTGTAGAGCACCGCTTTGCATTTTGGCCCACTGTCCTTCAGCATGACCAAACTCGTCTCTTTCAGAGATCCTGTACAGTGGAAGAACGTGGAGCTGCTCATCTTCTGGTATGTTTCGGACTGCGCGGTTATCTTCCTTTGTTAGAGTGCAAACCTGAATGAAGACGTGAAGAAGAGACAAATTGTTCATCTCAACCACTCAATACTTCAACAGACGGACCACTGTCCCACCATATACAAGTAGATAGCACTAGCTTACCACAGTGCTGCCATTATTCATGTTGTGAGTGTCCTTGTGAGCGTGAGCACAGAAATCCACACAGGCTGTGACCCCAGAAAAAGGACGTCCCTCCCTCCTGCCCAGCCGGCAGTCTCCCCCTGCCCCATCATGTTCCACCTAGCAGAGGGAGGAGATTGGTTTGTTGGGATGACAACAGGAAAGACACAAAATGAAATAATATAGACAAAAAAATACAAATCAGGAAGATATATATTTAAAAACACCAATTGCGTTGTTGACGTTCAGAACAAGTAATATGCCTTTACATTATTATTTGAGTACTCAGACGGCCAACACACATCTTCGAACTCGGCCTTGGTTTTGATGTCAACTACGGTTGTGAAAGGGCGGATTAGTCACCCCACCCGGTCTCAAAGCGTCTTATAGTTCCAGTTACTCCACCCCAAAGTAACTCATGGCAACCTAATATTTCAGCTGCTTACTGATTTAAAATCCAACAACACAATCACGTCCAGATTCATTTCTACAATGTTAACCACAAGCTTCTCACAGAGGCACATGTGTGAAGTCAGAATCTTGACTTTAGTAATTATATTGCTTCTGTAGAGAATGAGTATTGAGTAATACAATGATGAACCCAACACTGGTTTGATACAGAAAATAGAAGTAAACATAAGTATGAAGTACTTAGTATGAAGATAAAAGCATGTTATATTTCATGTAATATTTGAAGTTTTCTTCTTCTGTAAACGAGGGAGGCTGTTCTGGAGTCTGGGTGTGTATGACCTAACTGATGCATCAGCGCATACTTAAGTCCTGGAGAGACAAATAACCAATTTAAGAGTGCAGGAATCTGGAACACTGGAGTCACTAAAGGTGCATGAAGCGAGGATGAGCAGTAATGTGAAAGCCCTAAATTAGATCATATTAGACTTTTATGAATACTTTCCTAAGAGAGCAAGTTGCAGCGAGGACGTGAGTATGTGAGCTGTTTAATTTATTATACCTGGTTCTGGAAAGCTTCAGGAGCGAGGGTCTTGTAGAGTGGTGCGAGGTCGGCAGCCAGACCCTGGAGGTTGTTCTCTATTTTCTCCTCCTAAAAGTCATTGAGAGTTTGATGATTAGAGACGAAAATCTGATTTCTTATTGTATCTCTGCAGGTGAATGTCACATCCTCCTGAGCCAAGAGCAGAAAGTACATAAAGTATGTGCAATGCAAAGTACTGTCAAAAACACAAATCACGTCTATAGAACCAGCAAATGTCAACAAATAGGTGAAACTGTAATCAGTAATTTGCACTAGGATTTCTGGAGGTTTAGTACTCGCTTACCTCCTCCCGTAAGTCTCCAAGCAAGCGAAACTTGCGGGGTACTTTGCTGCGGGCAAACTTACAGCCATTAAAGTACATACTCCACGAGCAGCCAAAGGAAAACGAAGCTCCGCAGGTATCCGGGTCCAAACCTTGACAGGCGCATGTACGACTGTAGAAAAAGATTGGAGGGAAGATGATAAAGAATTTGACAAAGCTGGGAAGATGCAGTGTCACTGACAGAAGAAGCACTCACTCTTCGTTGAGAGCACAGCGGCGGCTGGTGGGAGAGCCGTATTTGAAGAGGGTATCTGTGAGGTCCTGGTAGAGATGGTCTGCCACCGGACGGGGGATTCCCTCCCACGCCAGGATGAGGATGACCAACACAGCAGTTTCACAGCGGTGCCCTGGCCTCTTGCGGACTAAACACAGTAACTTCTCCTCTTTACTGCCACGGCGGATCACCTGTCAGATTGGGAAGACACGACACTCTAACAAATCCATCTGACCAAATTATGGATTGAACTGCAGTTGGATGGGATTTCCAAACCAGAAGGTGGGATTTAAGGCATTTGTTTAAAAATGCTTACAAATAGATATGATCACTTTTTTGTCTGCGTTTAGAGGTGAAGCCATTATTCAGGTTAGACTCAGAGATGACAGCAGTTACATGTGTTTGAACCTGTCTCTGTCCCCACACACATGACTATGAGATCCAAAACAATGCCTGAATATATACAGTGAACATATAAAGAACATTAAACATACTAACATGAAAACAGCCACATACCCATTTAGCTATTGGACACCCCTGGGAGCTCCTTCCTTCTTTCCCAGTGTAAACAACAACCTCCAACCTTACTGCGTTTCCTTTGGCACCATACCTGCGACACATAAACACACGAGAGCAGCTTTTACCCGAAATGTCTACAACGGAATTACCAGTTAGACACACAGAGAAGACGAATCACTGACGATGCATATTAGACAACATTGAATCACTTCCTATAATGAGGGCAACTGAGTGTAGTATTAGATGCTTTGTTCACTGACTGCAGAAAACGTCTTTTTTAGTAAAGTGTGGAGCAAATAGAAGCCGACGCTGTTTTTTTAAACATCGTTATCATCTTTGTTCTGTGATATTTTGAGGGGTTTTCCTGTTTCAACACGCTGTGTGTGTGTTGTGTGTACATGTGTGGAGTGAGGAGGAGGGTGCACGTGTTCATTGAGCTCAGAGGTGCTTCCTTTTAATAGCTTAAATGACTGTTTGGCTGTAACCCCGCCCCATTCCACCGAGCCTGCGGTTGACTAATAGACTCTGCATGTTTGGAAATAAACACGCCTACACGTATCGAGCAGAAACACATCGTAGTAGTGGTAGTCACTCTACCTGTTTTCCATCAGCTCCCTCACAGCAGCAACAGTGGGCCCTGCGCCAAGGTGAGTATAGTAAGGGCCTTCCTCCTTTTCAATGATTTGGTCTGTTGAGAAAATACAAGATCTGTTGGACATCAGAGGGACTTTACAAAGTGAAGAACTACAAAATAGCACGATGGCCTCATTGTTTCAGATGTTCTGGATGAGCTGGTGAGACAAATATAAATAAAACATACACAGCAAATGTACAGTAGCTGCATCTCAATTGAGGAACCACAAACAGGGAAGTCTTGCTCCTTCTCTTTTCAAGTGAAGTGAAGGATATATATATATATATATAATATGAAATATCAGCAATCTTTTAAGTCATTCACAAATGACACGTATCCAATGTGATACCAATGCTGGAACTACAGACTTGTCTAGTTCTTAAAAATCGTAGGTAGCTCCAACTCACCCACACATTGACAGGAGGGAAGATCAGACAGTTTTTTGGAAGGTGTGTTGAGCAGGTTCTTTGTAGGGGTGTCTAGATAAGTCATAGGCGACTCCAGAAAGCTGTTGACGCTGTTCTTGGAGGGAGTTGACTCCGCAGAGTGGCCCAGATCCCCATCAGTTGACGTGGATAGGAGAGTGAACGGTCCTGACCTCTCCAGTTTGTAGTACCCCTGCTGGCTTGGAGGAGGCGACTGCCGAGCCGCTGAGAAGCCGTTAGCCAAACCAGGGTACGTTGTGTGGTTGAGAAAAGCAGTACTGGCTGGGCTGGTGTTCGGATCAGCACCGTGCTGCAGCCCACCACAGGGTTGCACTACCTGAGTTAACAAACGCCTTTCACACTCCTGCCGTAGTCCTGCAGCGTGAGTATGGTGATGGAGTGGGTCATGTGAAAAGGACAAAGGCTGGTTCTCTTGACCAAGGGTGTTGTTGATCCTTGTAGGAGTGCTGTAGTTTTGAATCTGGTGAATCTGGTGCCCCAATGCTGCTGTATTGTGTGTATTACTTGGATGAATGAGTTGCCTTCCTTGCTCCTGAGCTTCAACCATGTATCTCTTCAGGTCAATTTGAGCCTGAGGCAGAAACAGGTTCCTCTTATGGGGAAGAGCTGATTTCCCCTGAGGGACACTCTTCTGGCCCCTGCCCCTCTGGGACGTTTCTCCATTTGCTATGCGTTTTGAGAGAGGGGTCCTTCGGTTAACTCCCTCATTAGGTCCATCATTTACCTTCTTCTTTCTGGGCTTAGAAGGAGTAGTTTTTGTTTTCTTTACAGTGATCTTCTTCTGACTGGGGGGTAGCTGTGAGTTGTGGTTGTATTTGATTGCTGACACGGGTGTTCCTTTCGGAGGATTGTTCTCTGACTGCTGGCTCTGTCGGGACTGGATGATGAAGGCCAGGTCTGCAAGCTGAGCCGCCACCTCCTCCTCATCCCGGTCCCTCCTCATTTTACCAACGACCCTCTCTCTGTCCTCCCAAAACAACCGCTCATGGTCTTTACTGAACTTCATGCTGCTGGGATCTTTATTGCTGCATTCTGACTTGATGACATGAGAGCCAAAGCTTTGGTCTGTCCTCCTGAAGGCTGCTTTATCACTGTCTGAGCTGGCTTCTAAGAGGTCCTGCACAGACAGCTTTGTGTTAAAGCTCGGCCCCTGGCAACGTTGGATGACATTACCTTGCCTGGCCACTGGAGGGTGTATTACTGACGTCTGGTGAAGTGGTGAGCTGATGACCGACACTTTGTTGTAGCGGATAGCTGCTGTGGGTTTTACTTCTTGCAGGGACAGATTTGTATTGGAGGTTGAAAGTGGGGCAGCCACAGAAATGGGATGCTCACACTTGTTTTCAGCTTTAATTGACACTGGGAGGCTTTGAGGTATAGCTGCCAGTTGAGTTAAGGCCTCAATAGCAATAGCCTGATCAAAACTAAGATTTCTCCTCTCTGCCAAAAACTGCACACTTGGTAGAAAGACATTTGGAGGATGTTCACTTTTGATCGTGTGGGAAGTCCTTTGCAGGCTAACAGGAGTGCTTCTCTGAAACATTTCACTCTTCAAATCCACTGGCTCTTTCTTGACTAAGTGCAAATCTGGTAGTTCTGTTTTGATGGAGCGAAGAATGGATGAGCGAGAGCTGAAAAGTTTCTCCTCTAGTCCTTTCCTCTCTGTGACAGAAAGACACACCACAGCTGCCAACGTGGACAGCGGGTCTTCGCAGACCTCATCCCTCAGCTGCGTGGTGGTGTGTTCGTTGACCCACACCCACGGCTCCTCCAGTTTGATCTTCTTTAGTGGAACTAATGAGTCATCTGGAGGAGTCCTGGGTCTACTCTGAGAGCTGTCTTTAGGGATGGCAGCTATTATAGTCCTAAGAGGCTCCGACGCCATCATAGTCCTTTGATATGCAGACTTCAGGTCAGAGTGTGACCCGGTAGTCACATTAGCACCGTTGGGTTTTGTCCCGTTCTCAGTAGAACCATTTTGAAAGTTCACAGATGAGCATATGTCTTGGTGAAGTGCAATGCTGGTCAGCTGCAGCCCGGGCTCTCTTTTAATAAGTGCTGGCCGTCCACCTTGGTCTGTGGTAAGCAAGTGGGTGATGGGGGGAGCTTGTGTATGAGGTATGTGGCCTTCCTCCTCCTCATCCTCCTCTGCTGCTGTGTGGGTGTCATCCATCTGTGCATTGCCCTTGCCATTTACCGACCCACTTTCTGGAACCACCTAAGACAGAGAGAGAAGAAGAACAGAGTGGTGACTCAACAAGATCTGGCAGTATGTACTGATTCATGGTTGTAAACAGTCACAGCACACAGCACAACAGATTGCCGCCCAGTATGGCACGAGCATCTGCTGCCGCCACTATCAAGGCTGTGGGAAATATGAATGCATGTGAAAACAAAGAATCTGCTCTCTATAAATCCTGCTCTTCAAACATAAAAATAAAAAGCAAAAAACTGTGCTGGTTCAGGTCATTCAGGGCTACACTGCTGCTGTGGAGGGTTGCGAGCCACGATAAGCCTCTGGAGTCACAGTCAGTTCATGATTGCGTCACTGCCGGTGGGTCACTGAGGTCACATGTGCATGACAACTTTGAGTTTATACTGTGTGTACACAAGCGCACATGATTATTCACACAGCTGCCCTGCCATGTTAACCCCCTGTGCATTGTTAGGTGAGTGATTAACCCACAAAGGTCCCCATTCAGACACGGCGCATCCACAGCACAGATTCAACAGTCTTTCTGTAAGGATGTAAAAGCTTTCTCTATTCTTCATCATCCAGAGGGGAAATATGCTCTGAAGTCCTGTCCAGCTGCTTCTTATTTTCGAATTTAACCCTGCATCACATTCAGAACGAAAGCCTTTAGCAGTGGAAGACCGATTAAAAATGTAGCAGCGTGACACATATGAAAAACAGTGCATCATGTGCCAAGACTCAGCTGACAAGAAGGACCGAAAACTGTTAAAGGAGCTGGAGGATGTGTGTGCGTTGTTGCGAACTGTGTGTGCTGTATGTGTGTGTGTGTGTGTGTGTGTGTGTGTGTGTGTGTATGAGAGAGATCCCTCTAATGACATAGTATAACTGTAGGGGAGCTGGACATATGCTCTTTCTCACTGTTTACATCTCACCCATTAAACTTTGAAACCGTTTCTCACTCGCAAGTTTGACCCTTTTCTCAAATGAATTCTCAAAGCCAGATGTTGTTCTTTCCATCTGGATAAGAAAGGCATTGAGAGGTAGTACATGAAGCAGGAACAATTTTAAAAGCCCAAAGCTGAAAGCACTCGATGCAATTTGTAATATTAAAGTGGTTGAAGGCAGAGCTGAAGTCTAAGAGGATGAACACGGAGCAATCTGCTACATCGGGTGTGTAAAGAAGGTTGTTAGGGAAATGTGAAGCCAAAAGCTGCATATTAAAACATGGTTAAATGTTGGGTGGTGGATTATTTCTTGAGTGGACCTGATCTATCGACAAATTTTATGACTTGTGTTATTCCAGATCCTTTTCTGATCCATCATCTTGTGCCACCAGTCCGCTGCTCTCTCTGTGGTGATTGAACTCATCGTCCAATCATCCTGACTCATATGTGTTTATCCATTCCAATTCATCAATGAGGCCATGTTCTTTTTACAGGTAAGAATCACAAAACAATGACGTCAAACTCATGCATCCACCTGTAAAATCCATGCATTCACATTCTATATGTACGAGTGCAACTACTTCCCAATTGAGCGTCTGTTAGCGACGGCAGAGTAAATATCCAACGTTATAATAACATGGCAGGCAGGATTAGCAGAATTTTTCCTTTTGACGAAGAAAAGCGGAATTAAAATGATCGTTGTACAATTGTACACTTGATGCTTAAAACCTCTGCAGACTTCCTTATTCCACACAGAAAACTGATCAGGAATCATTAAGGGAAGTGATAGAGAACGAGACTCATAAGGAGAATGGATAATGGCATCGTATCAATTCCCATCCCCATCGTCGTGATTGAAACGCGCTGCTGATGTAACAGATATTAGGAGTGCAGGCTGAGGCAGTGATGAATGTGCCAATGCACTCTGTGGAGAAACCGGCTCCACACAGCATGTGGAAACGGGCCACCGCGACGTTCAAATGAATGAGAAAAAACGCGAAAAAGAAGGGGAGCAGAGAGAAGGGGGGGGGGGGGGGGGCGG
>CAAKHC010000677.1:24839-69366 GCA_901007825.1 Macroramphosus scolopax
AAAGGGGGGAGAGAGAGGGGGGGGGGGGGGGGGGGGGGTGCAGTGTGTCTGTCACAATAAACTGCTTTCAATGACAAAGCAGGACTGGCTGGCCTCCAGCACTGCACCAGACACACGCATGTCTTAATGCATGTGTGCGTGTGCATCCGAGTGTTCATGATCTGAAGCTGACATCTAATTACAGCCCCTGTTGTTGATTATATTACATTTCTGCCGGATGACGGCAGAAAATCTTGTTGCAGGATGTGAATGAAGATTAATGTGCTCTCATTTAGCCACTGGGTGTCTGCAGAGAGCGGGGTCTGATGATGTGTTAGGGCTATGTCTTTGTGCTGTGCTTATTATGTTTGCATTAAGCCACCAAACAGTCCCTCACGCAGTACTGTAGTGTTTTAAGTGCAAACGCAGGCTTCTTCTTCTCTCTCAGACACACATGTACCCAACTCCTGCGCCGGTCAAATCTTTACAGATCAGCTAAGGCTGGCTGTGTTACACACAAATACATGAACAGAGACCTACCCTAGCAACAGAAGTGTGACCACCGCGTGAATCTTAACAACCCCCTCTCTCTGAAAACGGTCTCCAAGGAGGTTTGGAGTGTGTATCGGTTCTTACCTAAGCAGCACAGTAAAAACAAAAAACTACATAAACATGCTCACATGCGGCGCAGTCACACCGGAATACTTCAAAATTGTGTCCTCCAATAGAGAAGAGCTTGCATCACTTTCAAAAAACAAATTAAGAGTAACTTTTAGCTCTGTTCCTCTTCTTCACTTTGCGGCTGAAATCATGCATCATATAAGTCTACACCTCACAACGCTCCGACACTGAGATGCAGCATGCGTACTTCCTGGCTGAGATTGTCAGTAGTGGTTTATGTGCGTCTCTCAGAGCACGTGAGAACTTCCTTCATTCATTGAGAGTGTGTTTCCTGCCTCAATGTCATGTAGCCGTCACGCGTCATTAAAAAGAAAACAACAGAAAAGAGGAAACTTGACAGATCTGGCTCATATTAAACCGTGAAGTATCAGAGCTTAATCAACTGTAAAATGATACAGATTAAGACTGCGACAATAACAGAAGAAGCTTTTCAGTATAATAATACCCTTACTACTGCGACCCAACCACTTAAGCCTGCCAAATTACAAGTTACGACCAAGGGCTTACACGCACTACACTGCTCTGCTAAGCGTAGTCGGAGAACAGCAGGTGCAGGAATATGGCTGTTCCAAACACTGCAAGAAAGAAAAGGGGAAGCAAATGTGCTGTTACACACTACAGAGGCTGAAAAAGATGTGCAACGGGGTAAAAGAAAAAAGGGTCTCTGCTACTGTAGAAACTGACCTCTTTGTTGCTGACTTTGTTGTCACATCCTTTAAACACACCTTGAAAAGACAAGCCAAACACTCAAACACAGGAGCCCAGGTCCTCGGCGATTCAGGAGAAACAATAACATCAGCTTCCAAATAAAGCGCTCCAATCAGCTAAATCCAGGATGGCAGCGAGAGGAACAACAGAGGATAACCTCTAGATAAGCTCCACCGCAGCTGACCCATCTGCAGTGAAACAATTGACCCTAGGGTTAACACTCGGGCTTCCCTCCGGTTTAGGCAGAATACCCCTAAAAGGTATTGGTGGCCATCTTGCTTTGCTTCCTTCAAAAGAAATGCTGGCTACAGTAGCCGTGCGCAGGGCAAGCTCCAGGGTGTCATGACCAGGGTGACTGTGAGCCTCTGTAGCAAGACACTGCTATGGCAGACGGTACTCACTTGCTGCACACACATAGACATATAGACACACACACATACGAGATGCCTTTCGCAGACAGAGGCTCATCAGCCAATGGCGTGAGGACCTTAGTGGCTTGTAAATTATCTTCCATGCCTAGACTCTCCTAAACAAAGGATCCCCTATGTGGGCTTTTTACTCCAGCCCGACGCACATGGATAGGAGGCAAGCTGTGGAATGGACACTGCACACACGCTGGATCCGGATCACAGGAAAACAACTCCATCGCCCCTGAGATCTGAACCCCTGAAGGTCCTGCTGGGACCTACCAGACTGAATCTCTTGTAACTACTGCTGATAACATTTAGTAAACTGCAACCTTGGTAATAATGTTTAAGAGGATCAACAGAAAATTATTTCTAAAACTGACCAAATCATTAATAATATAATATCTGTTTATGGTGAATATTAATTCATTGCTCCCATCTTATCAAACGCTTCGTTGCTCTTCTTCATATCAATGTAAATTGCATATATTTGGGATTTATACTGCAAAACAACTAATTTTAAGATGTGTGATTGTTCATCGGATAATAAAGAAATAACCAGAATATGATCGATAATGGAAATAATCATTAGATTCATTGTAACTCTTTCTTAAAGCATTTGGCCAGATGAAGAATTTGACTGTTTGAGAAAAGCAGAAATGTAGGAGAATGCAAATGATATTAAAATGCTCTCACACAAAATGCTCATTCTCTGAAGCAGAAGCAAACATCATATGACTGTGACACTGGCCATTTTTCAGACACTAGTCTGTGTTTGTGTGGGATATTATAATGAAGAGCTATTGTCCCATCATAGTCACAGCATGCAGCCCTCCATGTCACGCTGTACTCCTTGAGCAAGTACGAACACTGGCATCCGCATGGCAGCGTAGTTTTCGCCAGCACCTCTCATTCCCACATGATCTGGAAATGAGGACACGGATGTTCAGAGCATCTCTGGTCTGAGGTCGCTCAACATCTCAGCAATCCTTCCTCTCAACCGCTCTCATCCGCACCCAAAGCCCTTTTGTCATTCGGAGTGATTCTCGGAGATGTGGTTAGACGAAAACAAAGAAAGCAAGTGGGAAAAAATTGTAATGAGAGAGTAAAGTACTACCCCTGCTTCAAGGCAACCATGTGGCAAAGTCACTGAGGTCACACCGGGACAACATGATGGGAGCTTGTTCCAGTGCCTGTCTGTAACACACTGGGAACAATCCTTGTTGGGTTGTGGAGACAGACAGCGTGCAGCTTAATACAGCCACAACAATGAACAGTATTTGTGTAATGCATTGAACATGCATTGAACATGCAAACATCAGAGTGAAACAAACACACCTGCACATCACATACTGGAAGATCAGGAAGCAGTAAGCAATGCCAAAACTGTTCCGAACGTGTAGTCGGACAGGTTGGACAATAATGGAAGTCTACAAACTGTCACTGTCGCCACCACAAACAAACGAGAGTAGCCTGTGTAAGATTCCTACCAACTGCTACCATGTGACTATCAACTGGCAGGAGCTTCTGAAGCCCTTAAGTGGCTGTAGGGACTTTAGACACATAAAAATACCAAATAAACGTTATTCCACAACGTTTAACTACAATAATCACAATACTGTGATGTTAAAGTGGGTCAACATGCACGGTAAAATAAATCTGTTTTTAAGAGGTGCATTGGCTGTGTTGTGCTCGTTCACCTTCAAACCAGTCCTCTCCTGTTCCCTCCATTTCTCCAATCCAAAAATATAACTACAAACAATATTCCATCGCAGCCTTAATTTTCAGCTCTTTAAGTGTCCCACATGTTTTTCCCCTTTAACAAGCTGCTCTCTTTAGGAACAAGTAGTCTGGACATTAATCACCCCAAAATACAGTATAGGAGCATGCAAAGTGAGGTAAAGCGGGTCGTAAACTGTCTCCTACACATCTGGAGGCTGACCCACTGGAGACCGGCCCAGTGATGGAGCTGTGCCAAATGTGAATGCTGCCAATCATTAGTGCCATTACTGCTGACGCTGTAAACTTGTCTCTCATTTGCATGGGAAAATTACAGGTCTTTAAAGGCTGAAGTGAGTTGTGACAACCATGGGAAAATGTGAAAATGTGACTCCCTGCTTGGATCTCTTGCCATCCAGTGCATGTATGCACATCCACTCTAACAGTAATACACACTTCTTGCTCAGGTCAAAGCCCAAAATACTGATACATAAACATGGAAGACAGAAGCTATGTGCAAACACACATTTGGCCAAGGCACCTGATTTTTCTTCATGAGGACGTTGAAACCATGAAGTTTGTTTTACCCGAGAGGAAGAAACAGATTGATACCACTCTCAATCAGCCGTTTGTTGGCTTTGCAAAGCAAAGATGCTGGAAACGGCGAGCCTGGCTCTGTCCACGTGTGCTGGACTATGTCTTGGCCAGGACCAGTAACTTCCTGGAGTTTGCCATGGTTGTGAGCCAAGAAGATTTCTGGTACATAACCCGCACTGAAGCAGGGAATGGTTGGTTTTCTACTTTGGCTTTGGTACAGATTAAACACACGAGATCACATGTTAATTAGTGAGAATTACCAGGGCTGATCAGCAGATTGGGTTACTGATGGACAGAACAGGCCCTTTGCTGTGGACTCCTATTTAACAGACAGATACTGGAGTGGTGTTGATTTTCTGTTACAAAACAGACTTTGCAGCACAACACTACCTCCTCAAAAACACACTGTGTTCACAACTACAAGAGGTGTGAGACTCTGCAGCCTCTTTTTTTGGGTTGCATGCTGGTTGGTGGTGGCCAGGCCACCTAAAGTGAGGCTGGGCTGAAGTTGTCACTAGCTCCAGGGCTGACTCACTTCACTTTAATCGGCATTTATGGTTGGTGCCATCACTTATTGATCCTCATTGAACAGCAGTTTTACTTCAGAATTATTGTTTCAACAGGGAGCTTTAAAACCGCTTGGGGAAATGTAGCTGCTGTGGACGCTATTAAACTACTTGGTCAATAAAAGCTATTTCATCCCGAATAAAGCGACTCCACCACCATGCTACAGTGAAATGTAGTTAAACTAGTGACTACATGATCACTAGCCCACACTGGCCAACACTGTAAAAACTATGTGAACGTATATATTTTATTTAAAATAAATAAAAAAAGGTCCCAATGCAAATCACCCTGCAGCCTTAATTTAGGGCACAATTGATTTACATTTGAAACTCCTCTTTCAACATAAACACATCATTTGCGATGTAACACACTACAATCCAACTCTTGGAAGGAAGTGGGCAGCATGCGACGCCCCACCCTAAACCACCGTGGACATAATTAGGGCAGACAGAAGCTGATCAGCATGAATAGAGAGCTGGTAGGTCCAACTCTCACACCTCCAGTCCATTCAGGATCAACTTCAAAACCTTGTTGTTTTAAATTTGTGTGTGAGGTGCGTTGTGAGGTGCAGACAGTGTGTGTCTGTTGCTGCTGTTTAACGGTCAGTAGATAAAAGTCTGTTCATACACACTGTAATGTGTAAATTGTTACATCAGACCCGTGGTGTTGAGTTTGAAAACCTTGAAAAAGATATAAAAAGGTGAGTTGGTCAGTGTATGTAAACACTGACACGCACACCGACCCAAACACACGTACACTATGCAGGCAGAGCAGTCAGCCCTGTGGGCCCCTAAGCTGCTCACAAAGAGACAGGAAAAGGCTTACTTAAGTTTGTGCTAGTACAACTTGCTGAGTAGGCATGTTGGCCTTGATATGACTGCACGTGTGCATGCATGAGCTCACACACACATACATACGCACACAAATATGCATATACTGTATGTTTGCAGACAGATGAACACGCTGAGGTGCATTAAAGGGGTGATTTCCCATTCTGTGCAGAGACAGACAGAGCTGAGAGGATAAAGAATGAACAGGAGAAAAATGGAAATTAATCAGCGAGGACATAAATTCATTATATCCATTACAAGTGTGCATGTCGTTCTGGGGTAGAGGTTCTGCAGAAGTAATGTCATGAGGGAGAAACGATGAGGGGTTGTTTTTATCTTCAGGTACTAGCTATTATCTAAATTTGGTTGGTTGATGCATGAATAAGCTCTGATTTGTCCAGAAGGAGGCTTTTGTGTGCCCTTGGACAGATTTAAGAGGTAATTTCTTTTTTGGGGCAAAGTGAGGATTTCTTTTCACCCGGGGAAACCAAGTGGCACGACTTCAAAGATTACCCAGAGACTTAAGCCTGATAACGGCCGGACTCGACACAAACTGATGCAAAGAAGCCAAGAGGCAGGAGGTTTGTCTGCTTGTCTGGAAGAGTGGATATTTTGTAGTGCAAGTTGTTAAGAGAACAAATGAATTAAAACAATGTGTCTTCACACTAAGGGTTATATTCAAAATATAACATTTATTAAATCACTGTCTCTCATTGGATGTCTTTGACCCGGCACAGGTTTAGCCATACTGTGGGCTCTGGCCAAATAACTGAGCCCCAAATCAAATAAAAAAGACATTTCCTCCTTATCCACTGAGCTTTTTTCTCTTGGCTACTAACCAAGTCCTGAAGCAATTACACATAACTACCTCACAGGGTTGTTTTAAATTTAATTGGCTTGGACCAGGTTAACAGAAAATATAAAGCTGCCCTAATCAGCCCATATAAAAAAAAACGTGTGTCCGACCTGAGGAAAAGGAGAAGTGTGGGGAGAAGCTAAAACTCACTGCTTCGTCATAACCAGTTGGCTCCGTCAAAACGTTGTTATTGTCTCACGAATCTTGCACCCTCACTACCTCGGCCCACTTCTGTCCCACACGTTTATGTAATGAAGAGGGAGTGAGTATGCTCATGTCCTTCAGTTTATTGCCAAGGGCCCACATGCATATGTGGGGGAACCTGTTCTGGTTTTGTGAAAGGATGATTCACTTTTCAATGACAAACACAGAATACAGAATGGCTTAGAAAAAGAGTTTGCACGACCTGTTGAAGGACCATTTACTACAATAAAGTGTCCACTAGCTTTCTGCTGACCCTTTTTACAAGCTTCTCAGCCATTCAGGCATCTACTTGTTTCCTTTCGCTTCAGTAAAGCATGACAATAAGTCTGGAGACAGCGGAAATTTGTTTGGGATACACCATGAATCACAGTTAAAATCCTCTGTAATTGTCCTTCTTACAGCGTGGTATTACTGTGTGGCAACGCCACAGACTTAAATCAATCTGCACTTTTAGCTGCGCATTTTCAAGAGTTGTGCTTTTCATCTTCCATGTTCAGGGAAATACATTTACATGCATGAAAATAATGTATTATGTGCATTTTAGACAAACTTGGAGCGCAACAAAGGTGGTAATACTGACTAGAATATAAACTGACAGTCCCTGCAAAGACAGGATGATTACAGGAGGTCTTCTACAGTTGATTGTACTACATATGATTTCCTGTATCTCATTTCAACTAAGATTCCTTTTGCTGTAAAAAGAAATGTACATACATATGCTCAAATTGTACTTAGTTTGATTGATTAATCTCAATCAATGAATGAGGGCCAATCAGTGTTGAAGGGCCTTTAATTCCTTTGTGCATGTGGCAGGTAGTTAATCAAACGACTCGGTTGCCTGAGATAAAGTGTAGTGTAAGATCACAGTAAAACATGATGCTATAACATGTGCTATTACACATGAAGAAGGTGTAGTAAGAGTATATACAGCTGGAAAGGGGCTCATGTTACTTCATTCCTAGTAACAAGAACCCTACACTGTAAATACAGAGTTTATAAGCGACACAAACGAGTGCAATTATCTCACTCAATGCTTTATAGAGACAGATGCTTAACCTAATTACCTGGACGCAGGTTACTGAGTTCAAGCCTTAAACCCATAGTAGTGCATCTCTATTGGTTATCTCCACTAATCCTCATTACGACCCTGAGAATACTCAGTAAGACAACCGAGGCAGGTCAAAGGTCAGCACCAGACAATGATATCACCATGGCAACCGTCAGTGCTGAAGACCTTCGCTGCTGTGTGTGCGAGAGGGGGAAGTGGGGTTTCGGGCCTGACAGGAGCGTCTGCTTGGACAGATCACTCTCACTTTACATTGAGCTGCTTCCACTTGACAACAATAAGGGCGTTTTGCAGCATGATTGGGCTGCAGTACAAGCTATCATATAGCCTCACACATTAGGCCATATGGATGAACAGCCACATTCAGACACACACATTCTACACAAACGCCAAGGTAAGACTTATTCACATGACCACAAGCAGTGATCAGAATATCTACTATAAAGCCATTGCAGACAGATCGCTGCTGGGTACCGCGGGCTGCCTGTCCTCCCTAACAGAGCGCTGTCTGAGGGATCACAAAGTGTTTTCCTGATACACGTGTTATCTCAGCTGGGTTACTCTCCTGGCAAATCCATTGCAGCAGAAAACGGAGGTTTGAAAGAAGTGCTTGAGATAAATGTGTTAGCAGGAGGAGCTACGCTGAGCTGGCCGTCAGCCTGGAATCATGGAGGACACTATTTACTAAAAGCATGCTCAACCTGCAGCTGTATTGTACAGACAATAGCTAACAATAATGTCTGTGGACCCTCTGAATGTTTGTAGATTAATGCAGATGATGGTCACTTGTGTTTGTATTATTCTGCTTGGATGTGAATATTAATGATATCATTTATAAGTACTGACATCCTCATTGTTAGTCCATGAAAAGAGAGTAAATCATGTAGCCTGAAGCTCTAAACATGTCAGGGCCGTTTCAACCTACTAACTTTTGCACTCTATGAATAATTGCATGTACCATTTTGTCTCTGGTGCTTATGTGCCTGTTTGTGTTCAGGGCCTGGTCTTCAGCCTTGTCTTCACTGCCCAATACAAGGCGAGGCCACGTGGGAGCCTGAGAGCCTGAGAGAAACCAGACATTTTTTTAAAAGAATCCCACCACTCTCACTATGCCTGCAGCGTAATCTCGCATAAACCATTGAAGCTTTCATTTATTACATTGTTTGGAGGTGTTTGCATTTTCTCTCCAGACACATTAGACCTTGAATCAGTCTGTTTGTTGTGACCAAAGAAAACCACAGCCATTGTAGCTCACTATGAAAACAAAAACAGGAACAGGAATCTGCATGCGACTACATGAACCGCTCTACTGGCCTCTGCCCTTTTTTTTTCAATATCTCGTTGAAGTATTCCTTTGAAGGGTGTGTGAACTTGATCAGCAAGACTGGCCAGCAAGTATATTAACACATTCATCACACTATATTTAAACATACAGTAAACCCGCTTACACAGCTGAGTATTATATTCAGATGGATGACAATGGGGAGCCGTGCTCTACCTGCTCATCTAAACCAAGGATGGAATTGGGGATTTGATCAACAGCCAGCTCATTATGATAATAGCCATCCTTTGAGTGCAGCCCCTGGTGCAGGCTCCACCCCTGCAGGCGCAGAGAATCAAACAAAACCTAGTTAACTACCAACATGTGCATTGCTATTATCAGGGTTTATGCACAACTTTGCCAATTAATATCCATGAATTTTCTGTGCTTTTGAGTCCGTGTACACGTGCAAGAATAAGAAACTTTATCATAGTATATTCATGCTATGTGGTTTCCTTCAAAACAATAGCAATTTTGAATTATAACCCATAGCCCATATAGATGGGCGACTTCTTCCATGAAATGTTATGGATTTATTTATTTATTTTTCCAAAACAATTCCAGGCCTTGTAATTTCAATTTTTCCATGACTTTTCTGTTTTTCATGACTGTATAAAGGTTGTATAACATGTGCTGGCAGACATATAACAGGCAGCTCTGTTGCTTCAATGAGAGTGAATCTAAAGACACACACACACACACACACACACACACACACACACACTGACACACACTGACCCACATTTCTGGGCATTCTGAATAATACGCTTGTGAATTTCCAAACTGCCTACCCTGTCCCTTTTTGCCTCGTCTTAAAATAGAGCACAAAGGTGTCCACTACTCTTCTGAAGGTTATATAATCAGTCCAAATCTTCCACTGCTTTGACTTGCAGGGCTCAGTCAGTGCATGCATGCACGCACACACAAGACTACACAGACACATGGACCCTCAGTCCCAGTTGTTCATGCAGAGCCCTCCCCCAGCCACATGGACACCACTGAACTATGTACACGGTTATGAATTGGGTCTAATAACCAGCTGCTACATGAACTGTTTTTTGCACTAACCACAGTTAGTTAGAAGATATCTATTAGCCTTTTGTCCCTGTCACTGAATAACTTATTGTAGCTAACACCTTGTTCTATTCTCCAATATATGACTACTTCAATACTTCTTTAAAAAAGTCTATATGGAAACAATGAAACAGTATGTTCCATACACAGACATTACATAGATACATATATATACAACTGCAACAAAAAATATCTTTAGGTTGCTAGATGTTTTAATTTTCTTCCCTAGTTTGTCATTCAATTTCTCTGTTTGTCTTTCTGCTGTGCAGGCAGAGTATAGCTGGTTTTTCAGGGTTTGTGTGCAGCCTGCTGATAGTGGAAACGCCTTATACTTGAAAGGTTTTCAAACGTTTGTGTAAACGTAGTCACCACTCTTGTCAAACAGAAGTGTTTGTCTTTTTAAAATGTTTATTTCAAACCAGCTGCAAATGAGAATTATCAACCTTAGCACGTTATACATGCTCCTTTGACCTGACTCCTTTGGCAGCTTTATTGAAGAGAACAATAATACAATGGAAGCTATAAACAGACACTTTATATAAGAAAGAAAATGAGCGTATGTGTTCATGGTCTAACTGAGCCACTGTGCAAGAAACATCCGGCCCAAATTGGCTTTAATTATATAGCCATACTCATCTACATACACAAGCATAAACAGACAAGCAGTCACCATATGTAACTCATGAAATAACATATTCTGTAATACTTGTGACACACGCTTGCACGCACGTAGGCAGGCAGGCAGGCAGGCAGGCAGACACACACACACACACAAACAGACACATACTCCAACCGCGTGCTGAGCGGCTGCCGGTCATGTGACAGCACTTCCCTCTTATAACAAGGCATCATCATACATACTCCACGCTTTAGTAATGCATGCATTTACACCTGACCTCTATTCTCCACACACAACCACTTCCCCTTTTACCACTCGACACGTTCCTCAACGTTGAAAAGAAGGACACTAAGTGAAACGTGAGTCCAGACGCATGAAGGGAATCGTCGTTGTGAAAATGAAACCTTGTTGTTTCAAATTTCTGGCTCATTCAAAGCAGTATGGTTGCAGCTACAAGTAGTTGGCTGGGAACCTCAGACATCAAAAGCAATGCTGTCACATAGTAACTTGCACTCTTTTCTCAGTCACTTCATATCACCTTTTTTTAAAACCAATAATGATCATGAATACTCTTCTCAAATTATTATGATTCTACATAGCCAATCTCATCTATTGACTTAACTGAATGCCACAAATACGCCTATGAGGTGTTGATACCAAATGTAATTATAATGTTTGTGTACTTTCGGACTCACCAGGGCAGCAGAGAATGTGAACTGAGATGAAGGTCTCCTCCTCTTTAGTTCCACACACTTCCTCAGCTTACAGATCTGGTGTCCACTCCGGCGGTTGAGGCAGCAGCTGCACTGGCCACAGTTGATCTTTCTCAAGCATGGCTCGCATGTCCCGCACCTGCTCCGCTTCTTCCTCTCCTTCTTCTGTGGTTTCGGAGTGGTCAAGGAGGGCAAACGAGCTCCCTCTGGCCCCCAGGATCCTGGCAGAATGGAAGTGCTGGGCTCGCCATAACCTGCCTCGGATTCAGTGTCAAAAGAAAAAGAGGAGCGAGTGCTTTCAGAGCTGCCCGAGAATGTGGAGTTGCTCTCCAGAGAGGGAGTCAAGATCTTTGGCGCTGAGTCCTGGTCTGATGCTGCTACCCCAACGCTGTCCTCAATGAGGTTTGGTTTACACTCAGCTGAAAGAGCATCTGTGCTCAATTGAGGAACTTGTGACAGTGGCAGCAAAGACGTCTCTTCCTGGTTGCGGGGCTCAATGGGCTCCCGAAAAGATGCATTATCTTTGGTCTGCGTCTTTGCTGGTGTGCAAGCTTGTCTTTCCCCATGAGGAGAAGGCTTCTCCAGGCTTTGCAGTTGTTGCGCCTCCCTCTCTTTTGAATCCCTCAAGCTCCTAGTTTTGAGCGAGTCACTACAGATAATAACTGGTGTACTTCGTGCCACTTGATTGGTCTGTGGCAACAAGGCAGTCTCTTGCACAGGAGAAGAACTTGGGAGTTGAGGTTTAGCACCATGAAAGGGAGTTTGCATGTCTGTCTCACCCTGGTTCAGAACCTCTCGTACAGTAGATTCTGAGGTGGTGGGGGCTTTGGTGGAATTTGAGGTAGCTGTGTTTAAGACAGGTAGCACCTTTACAAGTGATTCTGACTGTGCTGCCTGCCGATCCTTAAAGTGAGGTGGATCTGGAGGTCCAGACACAGGAGTGCTGAACTGGGAGTCAGCAGGATTGATCTCCATCTTTTGCGCCATCTCATCAAATCTCTCAGCTGCTTCCTCTGTCTCTAAGCTTGATGTTCTCTCATGGTTTGTCTTCTCTTCTCTCTCAGTGTTGACTATAACTCTTTCATCTGTCCTATTCTCTTTCAAGTCCAAAATGTGGCTTTCCTCTTGATGGACTGTACACGCATCATCTTGCTTACCATCAGTGTCAAGTTGATCAAGCTTATTTCCGAGGGTAGTTGGTTTTCCCTCTCCTTTGCTGCCGCCTTGCACCCCCGCTGAGCCATTACTTGGTAGTGCAGGGGGACTAGCCTTACTTCTGTTACCGCAGACATTTAGCTGTTCATCACACAAAGGAGCCAAAATGACACGACTCAGGTCACCCTCACTGTTACGGCTGACCGTCTTCTTGTCTTGCTCGGTTATGGTGCTGTCACAACTGCTCTGCAAACAGGCGTCTAGTGTGTCATTATGAGGTGGTGAATCTGCTTTAAGAGGGCTGCCCTCTTTAGTATTACTGCCTCCCAGGCCCGGATCTTTAATATTAGCAGGGACTTCAAAATCAATTTTCAAAGACACTGGGAGGATTTCTTCAGCACCACAGTTGTCCAGTTTTTCCCTTTCCTTATCAAGAGTTGAGTTGTCGATGCTGGTGCTTGGATGCTGGTTTCTTGTGTTGCCGTGCCGTGAAGCTGCTCCTCTCCCTGCACGCCTCCTGCTGTTTTTCCCACCTCTGCAAGGTTTGGGAGGTTGGCAGGGAACCTCAAACACCTGTGTGCCCCGCAGGGACTTCCTCCGCTGTAGGGGTTCTTCTAACTTGCCATAGTGGTCAGGAGCATTGCTCAACCGCTTAGGTCTTGCAGATCCTGTTACATTTGCAGCATAGTTACCTCTGCCAGGGGACCTCCCAGTACCCCGACCAGCAGGCCCGCCAGCCCCTCTCCCTCTGGGACTTCGGCCCAACTGTGCCTGGGCCTTGGCTGTTGACCTTTTGGGTGCTTCTGGTGTTTTCTGAACCTTCTCTGTTGCTCGTCCTCTGGGTTTATTTGAGTTACAGGTTTGCCTCTTGGTGCTGATCACTTTCTGGCCATTTTTTCTCTGTGCAGGCGTCTGTCTCCTGGCGGCTTTGGTAGTTGCAGGCATGGCTGACAGTATGAAAGGGATGAATTCTGACAGCCAGCATGGGAGCCAGATGAATGTTTGCCTTTTACTCAATAGACAATTTTCTTTTTTAAAATCCTCCTTTTTTGTGTTTTACTCTTGAATTGAACTGTTACGCTGTAGTTATCTTGTAAGTGCAGTGCATGACCTGTCAACAGAAAAAAAAATGTAATTGTTACTATATATTTTTGTACATTATGGGAAAATATTGCAAGAAAAACAACGCTTACAAATTGATTCCTGAAGGCAGAATAGTGGTATATCTTAGAAGCTAAATGTATGCAAATTTTCTTTACTTTTTTAGTTGGAAAAGACAATTTTGCCACGCCTGTATCTACTCGGAGTGCTAAAGGTTGACGTCAGTCAGGACAATTCACTGCACCTAATCTGAGTAGGACATTTCAAATGAGGAGAATAGAACTAGATATAAACAAATACCGACGCTTCCTGTCGAGCTAACATGGCTTTAACTATTTAAAGGGAAAACACGTTGAGGAGTGGACCGGAGGTTGGATTCTGTTTTCGTCGTTCAGTTTGAAGAGGGGGTTATTACTGCGTAACAAACGCAGTCAACGTCGCTGTTTATTGTTATTTTTGCACTTGACCGCTGTCAGTTAAAGCCCCGTGGAGCGAAAGACCCAAACACCCCCGAAAATCCCACTTTTGTACATGTTGTTTTGTTGTCCGTGCGGGTTTCTCCACACGTTCACGTCTGAAATGCTTTACATACCAGAGAGAGACAGTTGCCCTGTCTGAACTGCTAATAATATTCCGCTCCAGCGAGGCAGCGAGACCTTGTATTGGCTTCCCTCCTCGTCAAATATAGACGGCTGGCAAGTTCAATCCGCTCACGACGACGACACATTGACATGATACAACAACGTG
This sequence comes from Macroramphosus scolopax, assembly GCA_901007825.1. Taxonomy (NCBI): domain Eukaryota; kingdom Metazoa; phylum Chordata; class Actinopteri; order Syngnathiformes; family Centriscidae; genus Macroramphosus; species Macroramphosus scolopax. The sequence continues at coordinate 39,184 of CAAKHC010000677.1, forward strand.
AGCCTATCTCAAGCGGTATGGTTCTTCGTTTCAACGTGCACCTGTAGTCTTTGCGGCGCACGACAAGCGATAAAACATAAATCCCTCTTCTGTCAATCCATCCAGGGCTGCCCCGCTCACTCTCCCTCCACCAGACGCAAGCTACGGGCTCCGCTGGCCAAAAACTCGTCGTCGCACTGGAGAGAAAGGAGGACGAGAAAACCCGACGTGGATCACAGCTGTCGGTGGACCCAGGACTCATGGCAGGGTGTGTTTAGCTTATGCTACATTTTATGTTTATGATGCTAGTTGACTCGTTTCATATACGTTACAGCAAGCATAGAAACCGCTATGCCTCTTATTTAATACATTGTAATGCATACTAACGCATAAAACAAACATATGGTGAAATTGAAATTAATCTCATCAGCGATGTCATGTCTGTCACCGTAAAAACGTCAATAATATAGTAATAATGCTGGAAACTCTTAGGCTGGTAAGTCACCCCCCTTTAACCTACGTCATCCTACGTCATTTACGTGCGACTGCCACAGCCGTCAGTTGTTGATAAGCGAAGGGCACTGGTGTAGTAACAAGAGTCGTGAAAGTGACAAACCCTCTGAAAACCACATTTTTTCGTCAGATTTTTAGGTACAACAGTGGACGATGAGCTTATAGGTGAGATTACCCCGCTTTCAATCCTAACGCCACATTTTGACAGTCAAAGTTATCCCCAGGAATCAGGGAAAGTTACGTTTGTAGACGCCGCCAACACGGCGAAGGAGAAACATTTCATCAGACCGACCTTTAACTATGCTGTTTTTGCGGCGTTAACATTTTGGATTATCTCGTAAGTATATTGTTTTCAAGATAACATCGATGCAAGTCATAATATTACTGCAGTCTCTAAGCTACGTACATCTACAGTTTGTGGCTGAAAACATTAGCAGTATTGTATCATTGCAAATAATTGCTGTCCCACCTCAAATTAAAGAAAAAAAATGAATGTGTCTATTTGTAACGTTACAGCTACGGATGCAGCAGATTCCTGAGCAGACAGGATGACATCGGAGGCTACAGTCTCCACTACTACTATAAGCAGCACACCTGCCAAAAGGGACTACTTCTGGCTTCGCTCCTTCGTAGCTGGAGGTAGGATCTGGAACATCAGTCCTTCCTATCTTTATGTGGGCTAGTGTCTGCAGGACCACACCTATTTATATAGTTTCATGCTTCCTTGTTTACTTTACCGTCTACTTCATTCTTTTACACAATACATCTTTGCAGAGTCATCTTTCAGACTTGTAGTACCTCAGCTACCTGAATTGTTAACCAAAGCTTCTGATTGGAGTTTGGATTCCAGGTTCAATATAGCTGACATTTCTATACAGTGTAGTCTTCCTCATGCCCCGCAGGACGATCTGCTGAGCAAGTACCTCAGGCCACTCGAAGACAGGAAGTGGTGACAAAGAATAGGAACTGGCATGGAAAACCAAGACCCTCTCCTTAAGGCTATAACATTCATAATATAGCACACACGACTGGCCACACATCAGGGAATACATTTAAGTAGTTAAGGGGAAACACGTCCTTGTCCATCTTTTATACAAATTTGAGAGCAGCCTTTGCCTAAATGGTTTAATGCAGCCGGATCTGGCTGCTAAATGCTCCACTATGTTCCACACCTAGTTGCCAGTTGTTCCCCTTTTCTGTGCTGAGCAGGTGGTGTACAGTGAGAGCTTTTATTATTATAGCGACAGATCATTAGATGCAGCCAGACAGCTGAAACTCACTATACACCTCTGTTATAGAGAGGGATGGTAGTTCTCTGTAGTATCAAAATATTTATTATAGCCAGGTAAATGATAAATGTTTTAATTCAGTGTTTCTCTGTTTTTGTTTAGGTGTAGCAGGATGCTGTGCCAAGAGTACAATTGCTCCTCTGGACAGGGTCAAGATTCTTCTTCAGGCCCAGAACCCCCACTACAAACATCTTGGTAAGACCTCCGTAACCAAAGATGCAATGGCAAACATTGTTAGCTTTCACACTACTTTGTCACATCTTTCAAACTTCTGCTCTTTCTGTGCAGGAGTGTTTGCCACTCTAAGAGCTGTGCCAAGCAAAGAAGGCTACCTTGGCTTGTACAGGGGTAACGGGGCAATGATGGTTCGGATATTTCCATATGGGGCCATCCAGTTCATGGCCTTTGACAATTACAAAAAGGTACAGTACTTCCTGCACTGCGAAATAAGCCTTTCAATTGGTAATGTCGTAAAAAAGTAGTAAAACTGGTAACTGTATAGGGAACTTTGATATGCTGTCATGTTATGTGCATTTTGCTGTTATGACAGCCTACTACAGTTAGAAATACGTCTTGTTTTAATTGTCATTTCCTACCTGCTGATGCTGATATGTCCATTCGTTAACAGCTGCTAAGTAAACGACTTGGGATCTCAGGACACATTCACCGCCTCGTGGCCGGATCTATGGCAGGTAATTTGTCACGTTTGTTAACATTTGTCACCTCAGAACATCTCTCTTCTCCTAATGGGTGCACAGAAAACACACTCTATAGTGGCATTCCTTCTTGAGAAGGGAGATATGAATGTGGTTAACACACCAGTTACAGCCCTGTTATAAGCACTGTGAAGAGACGGAGGTCCAAAGTCTGAAAGATGGTCACACAGAGTCATATACAACCGCAGTAAACTCAACCACAAGCATGCAGTTATGAATTGTGTTTGTATAACATTTGTTCTCATGTTGTGTGTCTTCAGGTATGACTGCAGTCATATTCACCTATCCTCTGGATATGGTTCGAGCCAGGCTGGCCTTCCAGGTGAAAGGAGACCAACGCTACACTGGAATTGCCAACGCCTTTCACACCATCTATCTTAAGGTAAGCTGCTTGTCGCTGCTTCATTGCAGGTTTACTTGTCGGCGCTACTGACATCCTGTCACTGCCTAATACAATCTAACCTGTATTTCTAATTTTGTAAAGGAGGGGGGTGTCCGGGGCTTCTATAGGGGACTTACCCCAACTCTTATTGGAATGGCCCCTTATGCAGGTGATTATTATTTTGCATAGATTGATAACCGATGGGTTAATCACCAACTTTATTATTGTGAATGTATTCTGCAGGAGAATGTAAAATCTTCTCCTTGACATATGTGACCTGTGTTCTTTCTGTTGCATTACCTTGATTGTTTTTACCTTGCAGGTTTTTCATTCTTCACCTTCGGCACCCTGAAGAGCCTCGGCTTGAAACACTTTCCAGAGATGCTTGGACGTCCCTCCTCAGACAACCCTGATGTCCTCATTCTGAAAACCTACGTCAACCTGCTCTGTGGAGGTGTTGCCGGAGCCATCGCTCAGACAATATCGTAAGTGTGCCGGCAGGCTGGTTTCTTGCTTACAACTCAGTTGAACAGTTAGCTGAAGACGTGGCTTATTGCTTGATTTGGTGATGGTTGATTTGTCTTTTCTGTTTCTTCCCATGAGGTACCCCTTGGATGTGGCTCGGAGAAGGATGCAGTTAGGAGCCATACTTCCCGACTCTGACAAATGTGTGTAAGTATCACCAATGTTCAGTATTCATGCCCATCCGGAATCTCATGTGGGAAGTTGTTTGAATATTGTTTACAGTTGCCTCGGTCAAGTTGTTCTGAAGTCCCTGCAATAGGAGATCCTTAATAAAGAGTGTTTGGTTCCTGTTTCACTCCGTCTCTAGGTGCTTCCTAAAACAGGTCAAATGCTGAGGAGGGTGTCTAACAGCGTAGCGAGGTGTCAAAGAATCAACTGTCTATTTCAGACCCTCATCACTGCCGACCGTGTACTTAGAAATAAGAAAAGAAGTAGGAATACAGCACACGATTCACTTGAGGACGTTTTCACTGCTTTATTACCTACTAGCCTTATTAACCTACGAAACCAACCAATGGTATCTCTTTGTGCAGGAGGTTATTTAACTTGTCAAATCAATGACTTATGAAGGAACCTTGTCAATAGATTGCTAATGTGAATTGTGTGCTCCAGTTTCTTCTTTGGGTTCAGACATGGAACCGGCCCATTGAACTGTTTGTAGCATCGTAGCTCCATTTGTGGACCGGCTGAAATGCAAGAGATCTCTCAACACTAGGAGTGTTTTGGACACTTATTTAAGAATTTCTTCTAAATATATACGATCCCACTTTTGGTTTCATAAGCAGAGGTTTATTTAAAGCTTTGAAACTGGAACATTCCGGAGCACGGGGGCTGATTACAGTAGATAAAATGTAAAAGCTCAATGGATAGAGTAGCAACAGAGCTGTAGAGCTACAGCAACATGCCGTTCATAACTGCACAAGAGTGCAAACTCTGGGTCCAAACTCTGACCATTGTTATGGCATTATCTGCTTTGCACAGAGTAACAAAGATTTCTCTCACAAGATCCAGTCGATAAATGAAGGCCCTAGAAGGCACTCTGTCTGCTACTCCAGACATGTTTTCTGTGTGAATATAGCTGCTGTTCGTGGACAGGGACTAGTTCCAATCTTAGCACAGAGTATTAGTATTAGGAATATGCCTCATTGTTTTCATAGAGGTCCATGTGATGTTTCCTAAGAAATAAATGAGGACTGAAAAGCTACACATCATCTGACAAAATCAGCACACACAAAGAAGCAACAGAATATATATATTCTATCGTCAGCTACCGGGTGGACTGAATGTTGTGCTCTACCTCACACGACATATTAGATGCAGTAGATGTGTGTCTCTTGCTCGCGGGGCAGGAGGCTACAGGGGACTTTCGTCTTTGGAAAGTCAACAGCGTTTGTCCAGACGTGTTGTTTTGAACACTGTTTGAGATGCCTCAACAGCTTTTACTGTCGGCCTCTGTCGGAGGCAGAGCGTTGGTTTGTCTTTGACAGACAAGCCAATGCTGGCAAAAGCATCACAAAATAAAAAGAGTTAATTAAAACATTTGCATGTGGAATACATTTCATCCAACCACACTTTTCATCACAGTAATTGTTTATCATTCTAAAATGTGTAATGTATTTTCTTGTGCCTGCACAGATCACTGAGCAAGACCCTGTCGTATGTGTATAAGGAGTATGGCGTCAAGAAGGGATTGTACCGAGGCCTCTCTCTCAACTACATCCGTTGTGTGCCCTCTCAGGCCGTGGCCTTCACCACCTATGAGTTCATGAGGCAGGTCCTCCACCTGAACTAGACGGCTCCCGAGCCTGTATGCTCCAAGACGTCCAGCAGATTGACCTCCGTGCTTCTTTCATTGAGTGATCTGAGCAACCCTCTCGATATGTCTTAAACTCTTCCATGTGGTCATTGCCTTCTTCCTCCCTGACTTCTCTTGTGGCAGCAGGGGAAGTCAGTTACCGCTGAAAGCGGAAGCAGTATGGGACTCCATCTCGTCTTTTTCATCGTCTTTACTTCCTGATTTTGAGACTTGCGACCTCTTCAGAGATGATTAACTCCACATGTGGCTTGAATTTGAGCAGCTCCCTCATCAATGTCTCCATGGACACAGCAGACAGCAGCCCCCTTTGGTCTGGCATGGTTGGTTGGCTCAGGTCAATGATGTGCTCTTTAACCATGTTGTTGTCAACAACACCACAACAACAGCCTGCAGATGGTGTGGACACAGCCTCTCTCTCCTCTCACACAGTCACACACTTTCACTGGTCTCTTCCTGCCTATTGATTTTAAAACTGGAAGCTCCTTAAAAGGAGCTTATGATCTCATCAAACAAACACTTCCATCATTACAAACAAGTGAACTCAGTGACATGCAGTTTCTTTTCACCCTTTTCCACTTAAGCACTAGACATCCACATCTTTTCTTTATGATCTCGTTTCCGATTTGGTGTTAAAAGCTTTTCAGGAGGATGTTAGAATGTTCAATCTGATTTATAATGTTTAATTTCTTCAAGGGATAAGTGTGGGTTTTGTAGTTTTACCCTAAATGGAGGGGTGCATCTTTGTCTTCGCTGCTGTCATCTACAATAATCTGAAAATGAATATACAGCTTATGTTTTTATACAGCAGATCTTTTTGAAATGACCTGGTGACAGCAGGTTTTCCGTTTTTTGCCAAACCTGGAACAGGAGCAGTGGTTGTCTGCCTTTTCAGCTGCTGAAAAGTTTTTTTTATTTTGGTTGTTTGCACGCAGATGTTTTGTCTGTGCTTATGTTGATGCTGAATTATGTACATAATCATTCACATGTAATGTTGTGATCAGAGGTTTACTGAGTGATTTCTTTTAGATGTCCATATTTGGGGATATTCACACTTCATCCAGATAAAACTAAGTCAGTATCTTGTTTTTTCAACCCTTATTCATATAAATCAGACGGCAAAATCTTTGGGAGACCACTTAGGATAAAATGGTTTAACACCACTTCCATAAGACCATTAAAATAAATCACCTTCTTCCAACAAATTAAAAAAAATGGACATTATAATCCTCATAGTGCAGGTCTGCATTAGATTAATTTATGCCTAATAAACTGACGAGTGTGTGTATAATGGATGAAGGTCTGACATTTCTGGACGGACAGTTGATAGAAGGGATGAAGGAGAAAATTGCACTAAACACTAATCTGTTTTTCTTCTTTTATTTATTGATCTAGCTACCTGTGGCCACTGGGGGGCAGCATTGATCACATATTGTTTACCTTCACAGCTGAACAGAACATTGAGAACAAATTTCAAATCAAATATAAATACAAGTCAGATCAAATTCTTTGTCCTGTTTTTCTTGTAGTCTTACTTAATGAAAGAAAGTTGTCAGCGCAGTGATTGTAAGGTCGTCTACGGAGCCGCTCTGTGGTTGCCTGAACGCTCCAGGAAGGCCAACAAGAATCGAAGGTGGAGGCAGATCTTCAGGAGAACATCGTCAGTGTGATTGTCCCAATTATTCTGTCTATTGCCTTCTGCTTTTTGATGGCAGGTGCCTGAAGACATGAAACCACCCAACAGTTTACAAAAAAAATGAAAGTCCAAACAGCAATTTGTGCAGAACTGTTCCTGTTTTTTTATTTTTTTATCACATTTATCATGCGACCCTTTGGACCTAAAGGCACATTATGAGATATTAAGTACTGACGAAGCGGAGTGTTAAAAAGGATTCAGTTGCCTCTTAATGGCTCCTCAGCTTGATAGTAAACCACCACGTTAAAACCACGCAAGAGCCATAAACCTTTAAATCCCAACAATCGGCCTCCGTTGCATCATGAGTGGACATATCAGGCAGTGAAAACGTAATCGTAGCATGTAAGATGATTTCTATGTACACTGCAGTGTTTCAGCATAACATAGCTGAAGTGTCAGCTCGATGCCTTGTGTGTGTGAAAGTCTCTGAATGTACAATTCTTCCTCCAAATACCTTTTGAAAAGTAAATAGGAGCCTGTGTAAGTTGATTGCTCAGAGTATATAAGAATAAATGAACTGTGCTCCCCTGCCTGGGCTGAAGGGTCAAATCACACACTCGTTGGTGGTAAGTGGCTGCAACACGTCGGCCTCCGATGGTGCCGCTCATCCACTACGACAGGACTGCACTGTACACAACCCTCCATGTAACTGCTCTCTTGATTTCCCTGGATTTCAAAGTCTCCGACCCTTCAAGAACACTCTGTCCCCGCTGCTGGCTGCATCTGATCTCTATGAAATATTTACACTTGTACATGTTTGTGTGCTGTTCTTCTTCATCAGGCCGTGCTGGATGTGACTGAACGTTTTCCGGCTCAGTAAACAAACAAAATTGTCCTGTCAGACAGGTGATATCACACAATGAACAGGGATATTCCTTTTTAACGGCACAATAAGAAGCAGACTAGTTGATGATTCCTTTTCCAGGATTACACAGAAACTACAATGACTATTGCCTACAATGCCGTGTTTACCGTGTGCAGGTGGAGAGAGAGCGTCCCTCGCCTTCCTCTTCTGCTTACAGGATTACACATGTTCATGGTGTTTGTGCAAGAGAAGTGTGCAACAGAAAGTGAGAAGTCCACATCGTTGACAAGAAGGAGAAACTTGACTTTGCTAAAACACTCTTTACTCTAATTCTCCAGAGGGCGTTTGGACATTCTCGGAGTCGTCTTGGTCCTGTGTGACTGCCATGCCTTCTTACACGGTGACTGTTTCCACTGGGAGCCAGTGGTTCGCAGGGACTGATTCCTATATCTACATAACCCTGGTGGGCACGGAGCGATGCAGCAACAGAACCCTGCTGGACAAACCGCTGTACGATGACTTCGAGAGGGGGGCGGTAAGTGGAGCTCCACTGCTGCAGAGCTGTTAGGACCAAGATGACCAGTTTTCATCCAACTGCTGATGAAAAAGAGGAAGTTACAATAGAGGGAAACAGTGACATTTATTCCAGGGTGAAACTAAGAAATTCTTGCTGTAAAATTACATATATTTTTTGGGAGGAAAACAGAAGAAGCCTTTTCATCCTGGATCTTCAGTAAAGAATGAAAATGATCAATTCAGATGATGATTTTAGTGCTAAAACAGACAAATCATTAAGCTGAAGGAAGTTTTGTTTTACACATGTACTGGTCTTATGTTTATAGCTCGTAAACAGACCAATTGAAGTGGTAATTTTTCCAAAAAGACACATTTATTTTCCCACGTACATGTGTTGACATTTTTAATTTTCTTTAGTGGATGAAAATGTTTCCATCACAACTGATTTGATCGGCGTCCGTCTACACTGCAGGTGGACTCCTACAATGTGAACGTGGAGGAGAACCTGGGTGAGATCGTGTTGGTGAAGATTGAGAAGACTAAGTACTGGGTGCAGGACAACTGGTACTGCAGGTACATCACAGTCAAGACCCCAAGTGGAGACTATTTGGAGTTCCCTTGCTTCCGCTGGCTGACGGATGACAAGGATTTGGTGCTGCGGGACGGGAGAGGTAATCGTCTCCTCTTCTTCATCAGTCAGATACAAATGAAACCAGCTTGTACTCTGGCATCCATTACTTTGTCTTGTGTGTTTTAGCAAGCCTGCCTCAGGACGATAAGACAAGCCTGGTCAAGCAGCACAGAAAAGCAGAACTGGAAATGAGGCAAAAAACCTACAGGCATGTCACACCTGCACATGCAATCTGTTGTTGTGTCTGAGGGGAGGACGAGTGTCTAACAACCTGCTGTGCTTTATAGATGGAAGGAGTGGCAGCCAGGCTTCCCTATGAGCATTGATGCTACCAGGCACAAGGATTTGCCCCGAGACATCCAGTTTGACACTGAGAAGGGAGTGGATTTCGTACTGAACTACACTCAGGCGTATGTGCTGCCTTGAACTCCTGTTGTCAAGCATTAATAGATTAACAGTAACTGTGACGGCAGACGACGCCCTGCAGTACGTAACAGATTGAGTTAGTTACGATATTTAACCTCAGTGGACTTGAGATGCTGAGCTCCAGCTTGACAAGCACGTTTTTCTCTGCTAAAAAACATTAGATTTCCGATATTGGAAAAGTGACGATGTGAACACATAGATGAGGATCACAATGATGATGATAGTAATTATAATAATCATGACTTTTCCAGAATAGATAACCTGTATGTGAACCGGTTCATGCACATGTTCCAGTCCTCCTGGAGCGACTTTGCAGATTTTGAGAGGATCTTTGTGAAAATCGAAAACACAATCTCCGGTATTTATTACATTGTATTATATTATATTATATTATATTATATTATATTATATTATATTATAATTTTTATTTATTTATTTTTAATTTAATTTAATTTAATTTAATTTAATTTGATTTTAATTTTAATTTTAATTTTAATTTTAATTTTAATTTTAATTTTAATTTTAATTTTAATTTTTATTTATGACATAACATTGTATTTTATAATATTATGTTATATGTTTTTATATTTTTACATCATATCCAGCGTATGTGATGAATCACTGGAAAGAAGATTTCATGTTTGGTTACCAGTTCCTGAACGGTTGCAACCCGGTAGTGATGGAAAAATGCTCCAAACTTCCCGACAAGTTTCCCGTCACCAATAAGATGGTCACTGTGAGCCTGGAGAGAGATTTGACTCTGGAGCAGGAAATAGAGGTAGACACACGATACTCATCTCCCTTTGTTGGGATTCATCTGCATTCTTTTGTAATTCTATGATCAACGTTGGTGAGTTTCAGTCAGATCGGGTCTTATAATATCTGTTCTATTCTTCATCTCCGTCCTTCTGCAAACGACCCATCATGTAAATGAATGTTCTGCTTGCAGGCAGGTAACATCTACATCGTGGACTATGAGATCTTGGACGGTATCCGTCCTAACTGTACAGACCGATGCACCTTGCAGTACCTGGCAGCTCCCATCTGTCTTCTCTACAGGAACACTCAGAACAAGATCCTGCCTTTAGCCATACAGGTAACGTGACGATGAGCAACTGTGAGTGTGTCTTGTTTTTTTTCTATTGAGAACCTTCTGATCTGCTTTTGCTCCCCCGTCTGTCCCAGCTGGGCCAGATTCCAGGAGAGGACACCCCGATCTTCCTTCCCACCGACGGCCAGTATGACTGGCTGATCGCTAAGATCTGGGTCCGCTCGGCCGACTTCCAGCACCACCAGAACATCACACACCTGCTCAGGACTCATCTAATCTCAGAGATGTTTGCCGTCGCCATGTTCAGGCAGCTCCCCGCTGTCCACCCCGTGTATAAAGTAAACCCTCTGATTGATTGATAATTGATTGGTAGATGGATTGAACTGATAAATGAGGTCACTGATTGATGTGCCTTCCCACAGCTTCTCATCCCACACATCCATTTCACCATCGCCATAAACACCAAGGCCAGGGAGCAGCTCATCTGTGAGTGTGGCATCTTCGACAAAGTGAGTTCATGGGTGTGAAGTTTAGCAATCAATTAAATTCTCAGTATACATGAACTAAAAGTGTGTGAATGTGTTTCCTCATCAAGGCAAACGCGACAGGTGGAGGTGGTCACCTCCAGCTGATTCGGAAGGGCATGAAGACTCTGACCTTCAGGTCTCTCTGTTTCCCTGACATCATCAAAGCCCGTGGAGTGGATGACAAGAAGGAGCTGCCCACCTACTTCTACAGAGACGATGGCTACAAGGTGTGGGAGGCCACCAAGAGGTGAGGAACTCCTTTAGATCATGGACAGCACTGATGAGGAGAAGCAGTAACAACAACAGGGGTGGATGTTTCTACCCTTGTGTGTAGGAGCGATTTTCACTGAGAGCAAAGTTGCTGCATTTTTTAATGCCTCTGCATGTGACTGCTGTCCTGTTTGTTTCCTTCTGGCAGTTTCGTGTCTGATGTGGTGCATATTTACTACACCAGTGATGAGAAGTTGCAGGGAGACGGAGAAATCCAGGCCTTTGTTAGAGATGTGTGCAACTTTGGAATGCAAAACATGGATCACTGCGGTGGGAAAACATCACAGACCTTTTCTTGTTTAACAATGCTCATTTTTTTAGAATAGAGAAGCAGCTCACCACAAAGTCAAAGGTGTCTGATTGTGATATCGAGCCCGTGTTGAAATAAGCTTCCTGCGTTTCACCACTACCTGTCTTAGTGCATTGTACAAAAAAACTGTGACACAGCCGCTCTTTCAAAAGAAAAAACAGTGCTTACGGTAAGATTTAACTTGGGTTTGTCAATTCCTCAGAGTTCCCCAAGTCCCTGAAGTCACGCGAGGAGCTGATAGAGTACCTGACCGCCATTGTGTTCACTGCCTCAGCCCAACATGCAGCCGTCAACTTCGGACAAGTGACTATTAGATTTTCTATTGAATTCTTGTTGAATTGTGCAGTTATCGCTATCAGGCTGTTGAAGTCAATAGAAGTTTAGTTTGTCGTCTACTGACATGCGCACATTGAGAGGACTTCCTGTGGCTTACTAAGTACTAACACGACCTTGTATAGCATCCTGCCTAACAAATACAGCTTCATTTAAATACAAGGAGCATTGTCAGTGCTGCAGAGGAAGCATACAATGAGCAGTCAAACACAAAAACACATTTACTGCATGCACATGCTGTGTTTACATTGTACAGTACGACTGGTTCTCTTGGATTCCCAACGCTCCGTCCACCATGAGAAAGCCGCCGCCCAAACAGAAGGGTTTGGCAAATGTGAACTGGATCATAGAGAGCCTCCCTGACCGCGGACGCTCCAGCTGGCACCTGGGGGCTGTTTGGGCCCTCAGCCAGTACCAAGACGATGAGGTGTGGAAAGTTTCCGAACCCACAGGGCAATTAATCATTCATTCACTCTCACATTCACACACACACATCTCAGGAGCGACCGGAATGCATCATAGATTTGACATATTTCACATTTCCCTGGAAGCTTTGCCCCGCTTCAACACGTGCTTCCAATCTTTTCCTCTGCAGCTGTACCTGGGCATGTATCCTGATGAGCACTTCACAGAGAAGCCAGTGAGGGAGGCGATGGAGAAGTTCAGGAAGCAGCTGGCGGAGATAACAAGCATCATCAAGAGGAGGAACGAGGGGAAGAAGCTGCCGTACCACAACATGTCCCCTGACAGGATCCCAAACAGTGTTGCTGTTTGAGTGATATAAAACCCACCGAAGGACGTGTTGAGGATTCTTAATGCATCAATGTTGACAAAAAAAGCCAACATGTAAAAGTTAGTTAGTTTGACTTCTGTGTGTGAAAAGTTTAAATGAAAGTCATCCCAACCTGTGATTCAAATACATGAGACATTATGGACAACGTACTTTGTCAAATATTCACCATCACTTTATTGATTCGGTTTACAATAAAACAGTGACTGAAATCCCAAGGGTTTAAAAGTAACTTAATTTTTATTTGGTTGTTCTTTTTAATTCTACATACTTTGTTCAAACATGGGAAATTAAACAAAAAACACATCAATATTTATTTCAAAACCATAAGTACTTTTACCAAAGTTTTTACAGGTACTATTCCAAAGTAAATTCACAGACAAACGTGTGGAATGATATCATAAGACGAGGAACAGTCATATATGTTCAAGTCCAGTCAGTAGTAAACAAATGTCGCTTTATGCAAGTTACACTTTTCCCAGACACGACGGAATTAAGCAACAAGGAGACCGAAACAGAGAAATCCAGAGTTAAAATACTCGGTGTTGCTGAGAAACCACGTTGTCATTGGAGGATTATAAAACCGACGGAACCAGCTCGGGTTGATACAGATGGCAAGAAAAGAAAAGAAAGACAAAGCTGCTCTATGAGATCGTATCCGTGTCCTTAAGTGACATCATCTTCCTCAGCAATGCATCACCCCTCCTGTCTCAGACTTCATGAAAGGAGCCAGCTCCCATCAGAATAAAGTAAAGGGGATCTCTAATCATTCATCTTAATTTAGATTTCACAGAATTTCATGTGAACAACAGGAAATAAACTAAATTGATCGTATGGGTAAACATCCAAATACAGCATTAAAACAAAAAACAAGTAATTTAAATGCAGGGAATGACAACAAGCTGATTCCCAACACTGATATCTTAAATGACAAAATTAAGTGCAAAACAAAGAGGTATTTATGCCTGGGAAAGAAAAAAAAAAAACTTAGTGTAAGTTGCATAAAATTACTAATGAAAAGGGGTTTAATGAGCAAATTTTACTCTATTTTCTTTTAAAAATAAATACGACACAAAATGAAGAAATCATCATTTTATACCCAGAGGATACATTAAACACCAGTACATAACTAGAATAGAACAACAAAAGGGTAATTGCACTTTTTTTATCTGTCTAATTGCACAGAGCCTCGTGGGTATTGACGTTTCAGAGAAGCTTTTCTCGTGATCTTAATCCAACTTGACGCGCAACACATCTTGGGCTCATATTATGTATTTAAAAATCATATTAGACTCCAGATCTCAAGTCACCATGGGGGCATATACACAAATATAGTACGCACTGCTGCAAAAAACAAAGCGCTGATCTCATTTATTGCTGCTGAGCAGTAATTGTCAGGTACGTTGTTGGACCCTCGCTGAAAGTACACTGGTATCAAAGACAGATTTTAAAAATGTGTGTGTTCCTGGAATGGCTGTGAAGCTCAACGTGAGCCCGTCATTGCTGTGCTCCCACATACATAAAACCACTTACAGCTGAATGAAAGCCAAAACACGTCGCCGAGAGAAATCAACAGCTGCACCTTCAGCCTCACGCCAGCAGGCGGCGCTGCCTTCAGCTCCTCTGTGCTACATACCTCACAGGTGGTGAACCTGCAGGTGAGTTGCAAAACAAATAGATGTCTACTGATGAATCTGCTGACTGATGAGATAATGCAGTGACATTATTTAGGCTTTGCTAAAGAAATACTGTGAAACCAAACAAAAGAAGTTTGGCGGTCTGGTGATTTAATACTAATAAACATCCTCCATCATGTGTTAAGAGTCGGATCATTTTTCAAATGTTTGTTAATGTCCTGCATGTCACGTACAAACATCAGATGTCCATCCAGGACCTCGATCTGCCTGATTTTTGCTATGTAGAAGCGATGGAGGGGCAGAACGACGATACGCAGCTGTGGATTTCTCGAGGCGGATCCCATGACTAAGCAAACAAATCAACATATCGAAAAACTGCACAGGGAATTATCACACTGCAAACACTGTGTCATTCGCATGATAGAGCTGTTGATGCCCAAAGGCTTTCCATTATGATCTGGAGACATGGAAATGATCTCACAATTTCCAGTGACCAGTAAAAAAAAAAAAAAAAAAAAGCTTTTTTTTTCTCAATATTTAGTTTTTTCTTATCATTTTTAAAAAGTTTACATTCTCAAAGCCTTCAGAGAGTTCATGTTGGGGTATAGAAGTCATGTGGCTCGATTTGACCTTATCTGACCTTTGAGCCTGAGACAAAACAGAATTTAGCAATAATGTCAAAATAATAATGTCACTCAAAACTCTTCTGTTTTGACTAAAACGCCTCAACAAGCCGTATTCCACTTTTTCCTCCAGTTCCTTTTTTGTCATCCACGTGAGGGTGTGTATACATATATATATATATTTATATGTGCGTATGAGGAAATGCAACCTCAAATAAAAAAGGATACACACACACACACCCCTGTTTCAGTGTGCTCTCCCCCATGTACAACCTGTAAGACTTAATTTATGTCCGAGGAAACAGCGCAGATAAGAAGAAAGGGGTATTTGTGGGAACTAAAAAACAAAAGTGCTTCGATGCATGTCCAGATCAAGGCCTGGGCGGACCAACACCTGTGATGAGCTCGTCCATCTGTCGGGCAACAAATGTGCTCTGACTGTCAGACCACAGCAACAAAGAGGGCAGTAGATAGAGTGTTCCAGAGATCTGACGGGCGGCGCTACACACTGATCCATGGCAGGTTAGCAACGACTCGCAGGAGCTTCAAACATCTAACGAACCCAAAAGCAAACTAACCACATGTAGACCTCCAGAGGCATTTGTGAGTTGATCTGCTTCAGTTCTGCACTCCTCGAGACAAACACACAGTGTGTGTTTGTGTGTATGTGTGTGCGTGAGTGTGTGTAGATGGAATGGTGTGCCCCAGACCTCTTCAGACATTTACAGAAGTCAGTACAAACAGTTCTGTCCTGTGTGAGGAACGAGGCGGGAGTGTGGAGGGTTTGATTGGAGGAATGTGAATAGAAGAAGGTAATTGTGGTGTGTCCATTCCTGTGGATGGACTTCCTGTAATCTAAGATGATCAGATGAGGGCAGTGGATGAATCTGGAATCAGAGGAGTCGGTCATTCCACACCAAACAGTTCCATAACTGCTCTTCCTCACTGTGGGCCTGTGTTGTGTAGTATGAGTAGAACGGGTATCGTGAAGTTTGCTGGTCAGACATGGAGAACCTCCATACTGTAGTCCTCTGTCTCTGTGTACTGGGAGGAGTTTGTGTCTGACTGGGTGGGGACCAGAGTCTCTTTGTTCTCAACACTCGGCTCCATGAGAGGCGGCTTCTCCAGCACCAGCTTTTTACACGTGTCAGGCCGGTTCTGGACGTATATTACTCGATTATAAGCCTTGAGTCTCCTCCATAGATGAATGTAGACTTTGCACTGCACGTACATGAACACCAGTCCCCCCGTAAAGCCGATTGCGACCACCACCAGCTTGGTCCAGAAAGGCCATTCCAGGATCCCTTGAGAGCAGAAAGGGAAGAACACACCGAGTCAGAAACATCAGCCGAGCAGTCCGCGAGTTTTATCTCAAATTCAGCAGGTCTAAACAGGAACGACAAGCGCAACAAGACAGGAAAGATAAGAATAGCTCAATAAGCTGCTGCAAATTTAAAAGATGTTTTAGTGAGACAAAACAGATCAGCGTTGATCTACATTGAACAAGGAAGGTCTGCATTGCCTTGTATGAAGGCGAAGCCCTCATACAAGGCAATATGCATATAGTATGGAAGACACATGGACAGAATCTCATGTTGTATGCAGGTTGACGTATATTCTCTCAGAAGCTTTTTAGGGGGCCGTATGAATGCTTTTGCAAGTTGTACCAAATTAATTTGTGAGCACAAGGCTTGAGAGTTGATCCGTCACAGCGTTGTGTCACTGTGGCGGGGTACAGCAGTGTAGAGGTCTCCAATCCATCTGCACTTGCAACCGAATTTGAACATCTAAAAGCAGACAGGATGTTTACGTGTTATTATCGAAGCCACAGAGGTGGATTTTCATACTGTTGTGAGGCGATTAGAAACAAACAACTTAATGGGAGGTGAGACGTTAATGTTGGGGGGTTAAAGGAAAAGCACTCATCTATATTACACTACAATCATTTGGGAGGTGTTCGTAGATTTAACAAGTTTGACAACTTGTCATTGCGTTCCGTCAGTTTGGAAACGACCGCTTCAAACTCTCCATCAAGCTCTGGTTAGCAGTCATGTGCAGCAAATGTGCTCAACTGTGCAAAAACATTTGTCGGGCCCCCGAGGCAGTTTCAGCATTTCTGAAAAATTGCAGAATCCCGGCAACATAAGGCTCTAAGAGGTTGAAAATGAGCAGTTTTTAGGAAGTGTAATCATTGCAATAAGCTGCAAGCGTTATCTCAAACAAAACAAATACCACATCTAGACCCCTGATGGGATGCATGTCAGAAGTGGTTCAGTCTTTCATGTTGGTGAATGTAATTTTGAGAAATAAACAAGAAAGTGTGTTTCCCTGGATGATGAAATAAGTATATGCATTCATATTAGGTATGTGAAAGTATAAAGCTGAAAAAGTATAACTCAATCGGTGAGATACTCACTATCCTTAATGAAGGATAGCTGTGTACGGGTGTGAAAACTGTCTGCTCTTATTTGGTCAGAACATTGAGTGAGGGATGTGAATCTGACCAGCCTTTAGAGAAGGTGACGAAGTATTACTCTTCACGGCAGAAAAGGGAAGGAAAAGGGCAAGGAGTGCAGTTGGAAAAGAACAGGATACAGCTGACAGAGAGGCTGACAGGGGGAAACACAATTTAAGAGGTGATTCAAAGGTGAAATGTTTACCTGGGATTCTTCCGGCTGCATGAATAAAGAGAGTGTAAGTGCCACGTATTACACAGATTGATAGAGAACACAGATTGAATCAGATGCCACACGTATTATAGGTAAAGCATGTTATCAGAAAACATATAATCTGCTTCATAAAAACAAAGTTGAAATACATTTAGTGTGGAAACAGAGAAAAGACACAACCATGGTCCTCCTGACCAGGAGAATTAGGAGGAAGTATTTGGTGTCACTATGGTGATTGAACCCGACAGCCCTCGGGGGGCTCTGACAGGACTGACTCATCAGGTTGGGCTTAACAGGCACAGCTTGCTCTTCCATCTGTACGATGTCTCAGAAGGACCAAATATGCGTGTGAGGAATGAGAGGCAGCAGGAGCCGGTGAAGGCTGCAGCAGCCCCGTCCTCCATCAGAGGTATACGCTCAGCACTCAGACGACGGTGTCAATCTCTCCGCTATCCAGTGTCGTCGACCTCTTTGATCACAAAGTGGTTCGGACTCCCCTCAAAAATGTTAAAATCGATTTTTTTCTAAATTTTAATTAATAACGTGATGTTGAGGGAACAACAGAGGTGGAACTGTTGCAGCAGTGCAGCAAACTGCAGCATTAAACAACTCTGGGGCGGGGAACATAACTCTGTGTGTGTGTGTGTGTGTGTGTGTGTGTGTGTGTGTGTGTGTGTGTGTGTGTGTGTGTGCACTCTGCAGTGGACCCAAAGTATGGAGGCAATGAGTAAAGCTCCATGAGCAGCAATTACATGACATCGCTGTAGTTTGATTTTGGGAAAACTAGAAAAAAGGGAGAGGAGAACTGATCAATCCTACTGGTTGTATTAATGTACGAGAAAGCAACCGAGGATGAGACGCATGGAGCTGCATCGACATACGTTTAGAAGGTGAATATAATAGAACCGTAAGGCCGGTGGAGATTCACACTCCTTACTGAGATCACTGAAGTAAAACCATGAATGACTTGGAGACAGTGGAAGATTGAGGATGAACAGATGACACAACTGATGCGGTCAAATATACCGTCACAACATGACATCTAATCTGAACAACACATGTGTGTGTGTGTGGGTATCAGAGTCTGTGCTGACCGTGTTTGATCTCGTCTGCGGTCCTGTCGATTAAGACGTAGAGCGACCACACCACGCAGGTGATGGCGATGACGTGAAAGGTGACCGAACAAATGATCTTCCTTCTTTCGCTCGCCGTCATCTGTAGCTTCTCCCACTGCAGCGGAGAGCAAGAGAGGACAACGAATGACATGTGAGGGGTTGAAAAGAACAAGCATTTCCCACAAAAAACAAGTTGCTCATTGTGTGCAAATGTTCTGAGATGCTAATCGGAGCGATGTATCATTGTCATGTTGTTGTGTGTTCCTGCTGCTCTGCACCCATTACTCACAGATACCACTTCTCACCGGCATAAACCAATTCTTCCTGACATATTACAGCAGGTGGCCTGCTCTAGTGCCATATGGCGATCACAAGTGATGTGATGCTGCTGTTGGCATACGGCATTTAAAAAGTACGACACTCCTCTTCCAATGACTTGACGTGCAATTCAACTACAATGAAATACCATTTGCATTTGGCAAACAGCAGGGGAGGAACGTCACATGGCGGTGGAAGAGGAGTGACACAATCAACGTGTGTCATATGCCGGTGGAACAGAAATAACATGCCATAAGAATCTGAGGCATCATGTAAGTCACACACAGTAGCGACATAGCATAATAAGCAGTGGCATATGCTGGTGACAAGTGCTGTATGACTGTAATGTAGCAGGCGGCGGAACAAACCAGATAGTGACATGCCAATCAGAATCATCATATGTCACTCGAGCAAGAGTGGCATATCGTTGGCCACATTTCCATCTTGGCACTACTGAAAAAAATATCATGCTTTTAAACACTTACAGCGGATAAACTGTCGGCTCTCTTGGGCATTTTTTGGAGCAGCCGAGGGTGTGAGCTAAATATTTAATGGGGAGCATTCAGCTACTGTGATCTCGATCCAATGCAACATTAAGCTACTTGGCAAAGCGAGTGAATTAGAGAAGTGGCACGCAGCAGCCAGGTCGCAGAGGGCAGGTGCCCTGCTGCCTGCCAGCGAGTTCAGCTAACACACTGCAGCACCTAGTCTGTCATTAGATACACAATATATCATTAAGAAATGAGTCGAGGGAGACTAAGAAAACAAGACAAGCTGTTAAAGCTTTACTGATAAACACACTCAAGGACAAACTTTTGGAGTTTAGGTGTTCATGTCAAGATTGCAGGGCTGGTTTGACAAGAGGTGGGTGTCTCATTAAGAGATGAAACCAAGCATCCATTGATCAACACTTCATAGGAAAGTGTTTCACCAGTGGGATTCAGTGGCAATTAACACCGAAAGATTTGTTTTAAGGCTTTTTGTGCAGCTAATGAAGGATGGAGGAATTTTAATTAGAGTGTCCTGCTATCATCAGGCCACTGCGATTGATAAGAGCCTCTAATAGAAGAGTTCTGCCTCTAAACTATTAAAAATGAATCACAAGTTCCGCTTATGAAAACGGCTTCAAAGCTCGGTGTCATGATTGTGTTATCTGCATGACAGATTGGAGATCGCTTTTGGCAGTTTGAGTTTCATAACAAAAGGAGCGACGAGGTTAGTTGGGACACTTTTACTGAGGATGCAGCGCTCAGTGTTGGTGTTCTTTACCCATGTCGGACATGTACTTTATATACAAATCAGAATCTGTTTTACCTTGCGCAGCGGTTTGAGCTTGGTCTCCATGATGAACTCATATTTACAGAGCTCACAGCAGCGGGTGTCGGAGCTCTTGATCCACTGCTGTAGACAGGACTGATGGACGAAGCGCAGGCTCCCTGTGCAGTGGCACGGTGTGATCAGGGGACTCTCGTCATCCCCTTCACAGTGGCAAATCCTGCAGGAGCCAAAGAAAACATTCAACACTCGGCAAGAGGCAAGACGGCTGTAATAGGAGGATGTTAGGGGTGAGAGGAGAGATCAAAACAGGAACAGTTGGATGACCAGACAAAGCGGACCCGACTTTAAGTTTGAAACATTGCAGCATTGTCTGGGAGTATATAAAATAAGGACGTCCGTCAGCACTGACCACAGGAGAATCATGGCAGAATGGAGAATAATTTCAAATATAAAAAGCATATTAATACCCTGAAAGCAGAAGACAACACATGTCCCGAATGGATAAACCCAATCAGCACAAACCAATTTTACAAAGTACTTCATTTGCAAATCAGAATGATAATTTCAGAAAGTAATATTGTGTGTTCCCACAACGGTGCGGCACACAATAATAACAAATCAGGATCTCTGATACCCTGCAGTTGTAGCAGTCGGCTCCATTACCTGGGGTCAGAACGAAGTGCAGACTACTGAACATGACCAACATGTTGATAGTTGATATTTTACTTGCATTTGCAGGGTAACACACACGATTGCATTTGATCTCACAGATGTTTCTGATGTGTTCAGCCCCTGATGAGGCTTGCAAAGTGTTCTGTAAAGGTTTTCCTGGGAACAGACAGAGAACTAGAACATTTGAGTTGGTGTCCACCTCCTCTAATAACGGCCGTGCAGACAAAAGGCACCTATCCCATTTTTAATATCAGTCCAAAGTGGTCCTCGTCTAGTCTTCAAGATCATACAAGGACATTGTCTCGCAGTCTGGAGGACAGAAGCTATTAATCATCCACACTAAGGAGAGGTGTAATATCTGTGTGTCTCTTCAGTACAAGGGAGAGTGTGTTCAAGTAGCCCCTGTAAACCTGTGATTTGGCCACAGCAGTGAGTGACAAAATGGGGATTTAAAAACAGAGTTGAGATTGGGTCGAACATTTTATTGACTCAGAGTAAAGTTATGAAAACCCTGAACCACTTACGAAGAGTTGAAACTAAAAGGTGCCATCATGTCAGACTTCAGTGTGAGGACAGTGACCTCACACTGGGGCAGACCCCTCACTGAAGGACCACAACGCAACCTTGATGATTATAATCATGTCTCTCATTGGACCCACAGATCGATGGCAGTGGGATGAAAACATTTTGCACTTTAGAGTCAAGTGCAGAAGTGTCATAGTTTAATGGATAAAAACGACCCATCCTTGAAATCCATCTGTTCCTTCTCCTACAGAAACCAGAAGGAAGATTCTCCTGCTTTTGCACAGCGACTTGCATGAAGCTTCTCTCTCCGGAGACGTAAACAAAGTGTGTTGGAATGAGTCCGTCTTTATCCCCGCTCAGGAAGAGGATAAGAACGCATGAAGACACATGCGCACCCACATGCTCCCACACATGTTAGAACGTGAGTGAGAAGGATGAGGACTATTTCCAGACCTAACTGGCCGAAGCGTTACGAGATTACAAGACAAAGTGAACAACGGGGGATAAAAATAGTTCATTTCCACTGGTTCCCACCAGAAGAGGAGGCGGAATGAAGACTGAAGGATTAAAAGATTGAGGAGACACAATTAACATCTCTAGAAGAGGTGGGTTTTTTTCCATCGCTGAGAGCTGCTTTGTTGTTGTGTGTTTTGCACTGATCACAAGATGATGAACTGCAGATTCACATCCCACATGCTTGTACTTCTTTTTCAAGAAAAAACAAAAACAGCCCGAGGATCTGGATTCTCTTGGTGCTCCTGTCAGGCCTTGGCACCTGCTGAAATGGACAGATTCGATAAATTATTCTAATTTTGTTGATGCAGAATAAATTTTTTCCCCAAAAATCGTAGGAAGGGATAACCACACAGAAATACATCTCCGCACACAGCACTCATGGGAATCGATCAGAAAATTTATGCTTCATCTGCTCGAAGCAGATGATTCTATAAAAAAAAAAAAAACGCTTGAAGAAAAGATAATGAGGAAGATGTCGTTCGTATCCCGTATTTGTCGTGTAAACTTGCAGATATCTGTGTCAGCAGCGGCACATTCCAAATCCTGGTGGCCGGAAAGTTAAAATGTAATTAACATCGCTTCAGCAGCGAAACCTCGACCCGGTTTAACAGCAACTCAAATACTGCAGAGGCAAAATACATTCAACATTAAAGTATGTGAGGCAAAACAGAGTCAGGAAACCACAAGCGCCCACAAGCTGACAGGGAAACAAGCTCTGCGACATTGCTGGCCTGGTGAGCCATTTCACTTCCTTCCTGGTATCTTGTACTTTTCCTCTGGCATTCAAACACTCCACACTCTCTGTCCAAGTCTCGGCTTAAGAGCCTCTTGCAACAGTTACTCCTTGTTCTGCCCTTGCCCTGAAGTGTTCATGTCGTTGTTTCTCAGGGTGCTCTGATCAGGATTACCCACCGCCGGGAGCAGCACCGGCTAATACAGATCACAGACCAGCTTTGTGTTTAAACCTAGCGTCATTTATTTACTTGCCTATTCAAGTTAAGAAAATATCAGGACTTTTTATTGTCAGACAACATACCTACTTCACTCTTTCCTGTGGAGTAAAACAATGTCATCTAAGTCTGATGATTTTGCGGTGTTGAAATCTTGTGGTCACTTGCCAATTTATTAGGTACACCTAGATCTAACTAATGATACAAAAGACCTTCATGAGAATTCTAATAATCAAATGCCAATCCTGATGAACATACAACTAAAAGTTATTTATAGGGGTGAGTTTGATGTCACCCTGATAAAGGGATGAGATGCTTGTTGTTCTCTTCTGTCCCCGGTCTGTTATTGGTCTGAACCGGTTTAGCGCTGCAGACACGCCGTTCACAGAGAAACACAACTCAACCAGCAGCTGCACCAGTGGAGACCAACTCCCCTTTTTCCTCCTTTCGCCTCTCTGCATGTCCAAAGATGTTACTTATCTCTTCCTATAAAAACAGAGTGTGAAATTTGCTTAGAATATCTTATCTTTTGGAGGAAGATTATGAAAATACATATACACTGGCCAGCATATACTGTCAGCTTAAAAAGTACCCTGTGGATATAATAAATACTTTATAGGCATTATGGGACAAAGTGTTTTTCCTGCTAGTACGTGCACAAGGAATGCAGAGTATGCAAATCGCAGCAAAGTGAAGTCAGCATGAAAGATTGAACTGACGTTCCATGCAACAACCTGTTCTATCAATAATAGCCAGTGTCACACCATTATGGTGATGCACTGAGAAACCGATGAATGCACCAGAGAAAGCCAAGAAAATAAACGGTACATAAGGATGGTGATGATTATGTGTCTTTAGAGAAGGAAAATAATTCAATATGTTTGTCTGGATGCACACAACACATTTTGGGAGGAACCAATGAATGCACAATTTAAAAGATAACATCTCTGATATGGAAAAAAGTTCCCTCTTATCAGATCGACAACTACCTCTGAATAATTCATGAAATGTTGTCAACAGCAAAGCTAGTGATTAACGTGCTGTGAAAAACAACCACACACTTTAGCAGGTGAGGTCAGCCTCTGCGACCTCTTGCCTTAAGCCATCTGACAGGAAGCTGGCACAATGTTTGTGTGTGTGTGTGTGTGCGTGTGCGTGTGCAGAGACTATCAAGCCTATTTGAAGCCAATAATCTGCCTGTGGATCTCTGGACTTCACCTGCCAATTCTAAGCTCCCATGTTTCTCTATCTAGGTGTAAGACATCTAATCTGGAACGGAGGGCGCGCGAACACCACAGCTGAGAGGGAACACAGACATACATGTTTGACCGACACTCCCTTGTGTCTAAGACTTAACTCTCATCCAACTACGGAACTGCTGCCAGGATGACAAGCAGATACTTGAACCCAGAAAGACTCAAATCCACCACACGTGGGGCTCAAAATTCATTTTCTTGGTGACTTAGTAAGATCTACAGCTTGCACGCCTCATCTGCAGGGGGCCATGCATCCATGACCTGGTCTGTAAACAGATTTCACTCACTATTTACACTGCCTAACATTGACTGGCTCTGCCAATCAGACTGTTGACCTGTTGACCCAATCAGACAGACTCCATCAGTTCAACACCATTGTGATGATTATATTTTGTATGCTTGCATGACCATATAAGGGTTACCTGCCAATTATATTTTGTATGCTTGCATGACCATATAAGGGTTACCTGCCAATTATATTTTGTATGCTTGCATGACCATATAAGGGTTACCTGCTCATCAACTGTCACTTCACAGGAACAGAACTTCCTAACAGATAATGTCTCAAAAGACAGAACAGAGTACACCACACAAATTCAACAATAAGTCATTGTATAATAATCACAAATGCCCAAGGCTACCAGACCAGCTGCACTTCTCTAACAATCTGTACCCAGAAAAAAACGATACACTTCTGTTTACATGACTCACGATTAACCACACCTGTCCTGTGAATATAACTGCTTGCTGTATGCAATAAACCTTTGAGTTGATACTGATTGCCACACGGACTCATGTTCTGATTGCTCTCAGTCTTAGCTCCCGAGCGCTCGTATTGTTAACTTTCCACAGTTTGGATATCCCGGCCTTGAACCCAGTCGACCCTCACAGAGTGCAAGTGTTTCCAGCCACCTACTGCAGAAGCTGCTGCACGGAGGGTGGCTCATCCGCCTCTACTGGAAGGACGTTGTGCGAGACTAAAACGCCATCACCTTTCAACCATTATTTGTCATCTGTCTGCTTCCTGAACACTATTTGGCACAGACACTCCTCAGTTCTATTAAATGTTGCACCATAATTTCCTATGTTTTCATTACATTGCCTTTACTTTGAAGCGTGCGGGAATGGGAATAAAATCAATCATACATTTCCCCAGCCCATGAAGGACACTTTAATGCCTCATTGATCGTGGATCAATTAAATTGCTTGACAGCGCCATGAAAAACAGATAGGAACATTGACACAACAGTCATAGTTCTGCTCTAAATACACAGCAGGAAGAAGAGGAGAATGGTGCTTTAGTGTGTAGAGACGAAAGCATCTAATGTGTGTGTAGGTTCCAAAGATACAGAGTCAGATACAAGCAGGTATTCTGAGGAGAAATACTGCTGCGTTTTAGGATATAAGCAGGTTGTAGTTACACTACAGGATGAGAAGCTCTCCACTACTCCACAGGGCTCTGGGGGCGGCACAGCACAGGGGCAGTCTGGGCTCTACCATGTCACAGGAAGGGCGGGTGTGGAGAACACCATCCAGACAGTCACCCACCTGCAGCAGTCACCCGATAATGAGTAGGGTGACAGCGGCCCAGTTTTCTCTGACAAAGGGGACGGGCAGCAGTCCAGGTCGATGTCCTCATCCATATAGCACAGGGGGGCTAGAACGGCACCTGCCTGCCTCACAGAGCTTGTATGTGGGGTTGAGAGCAAGCCTGCCCCCTTTGGAGCTGTACTGCATCGGTCTTCTTCAAACACGTCATCGTCTCCCAGCACGTCCTCGGGGGCGAACCCCAGCTCGCTGCCTTCCAGGAGGGCGCTGGATGACTTGGTGATTTGAAGGTGGGAGGTGTAGCTGTTCAGCTCAGAGCGCGGCAGGCTGGCGGACTTACGGGACGGAGAGAATGGGAGGAGAAGATGGACGCAGTTGGAGTTCGGGGATTGACAAGGTCGGATGTTGGGAAGAGGAGGAGGAGGAGGAGGGGCTGTAACAGCAGAGTCAGATGGTGGGCAATTAGTGGGAGGGGTGTCCAACATGTATTTGTAGTTGTTGGTGAAGGAGGGGACGAGGTGGGGGTGAGTGGGTGTTAAGAAGGTTGGATTCGGAATAGCAGGTGCTCCATCCAGCTTGCCGTTTAGCATCTGTGTTCCTTGATCCGAGACAGGCGGCTGAGCCGGCACAGGCTTCAGCTCCAGCTCTCCCTCGGAGCAGGTGCGATCTATGAAGTGCAGGCCGTGATAGAGGCTGTCGACACGCCTGCCCACGTCGTTCAGAGACACCGAAAACCTGAGTGAATCGTTAGGACGGATGTTGACGGATGAGGGGCGGAACACGGAGAGCCAGTCCCGTTGTTTGGTGTGTTTGGGGGCTGGTAGGGCGTCTGAGCAGACGGTGGTCACTGAAATACCTCCTGAACCTGAGGTTTTACCATTAGAGTTCAAAAGTACCACAGCTGTGTGCTTCTGACAGTCCTGATCCTGACTGCTGGTGTTGTGAACGTGACTTTCATGAGAGAGGAATATGTGACAATAGTGGTCGAGGATAGCAGGAGGAGGAACGGAAGAGGACAAAAAAAAAAGAAGAGAAATGGAAAACACATCATGCTTTTGAAAAACAAATGAAATTGAAATAAAAAAGGAAATAAAAAAATGGATTACTGGATGTAACTAAAATCACTTCATAGCAGGTTACCTGCAACCGAGGCTACATCGGAAAGCGACAGTGTATTGAACAGGACAAACATCGCTCTCTGACCGGTTCACCAGCAGGTAGGTGCCCCGCTGTTACGACGCCAGTGAATAAGAAAAGAGGTTGAGGTGGGTCGTACCTGCAGATATCTTGGCTGGAGGGAGAAACAGACGTCCTCGAGAAGCTGCATGGAGCGTTGACTGAAGTCGGACTCCCCGCCTGAGAAGCAAAGTACACAAAAGTCTCTTTAGGATACGTAATACAATCATCAGACATCAAAGTAAAAGTACTATTGTATTATTCAACAACCAGGACTCAATCATATTTCCTGTGCTGTGTTGAAAATGATCAAACCACCGGAAGAACCTGGATCGGATCTCTGCAGACGGAGTGAAGCTGCGTCACACAATGATGCAAAGGAAGATTAAAAACAAGATACTGGCAGTTAATCTGTCTGAATAACTTAGTGTCACAGCGCGCCACAGATCAGGCTGATCACAAGGCTGCTGGAGCGCGGCGGGCAAGAGACAAACTCTCCACTCCGTTCACTTATTGTACACAAATAGGATGACGAGGACTAATAAAAATCCAATTTACAGTCGTCATTATCTGGTTTGGACCTCCAGTTCTTGACATTTTAATCACCAAGATTTGAAGCAAAATTGTCTGACTGCTTGTGTTTTCTGCCGCTCGGAAGATCAGACGGGTCGTTCACGACACAAAACATTTTTATAATATGAAGCTACAGACGGCAACCGCTTAGCTCAGCTTAGCAAAAAAACACCGGAAGCATCTGTTTGTTTGCGTTGCACTAAAATGGGGAATAATTAACAACAAAAACAAAACAAAATAAAATAAATCGGTATTAGCTTTTGTACAAATGGTTGTTTTGAATCATTAGTGCATCATTTTAAGCTCCACTAATCCAAATGGTTTAAAAGCACTACCAGGACCTCTGAAGCACATTTGTATCCCATTCATTTAATTACTGTAATATTCAGTGTACAGACATGACACGTTCCAGAGCGACAGCAGACAGCCGAGCAGGCGGGGTGAAGGAATCACATGTGTTTGGGTTCCTAATGTAAAGACAAAGCGGACCGGATGATTCCGGGTAATTACCTATCGATTTCATTTCTAACTAGGGGGACATTTATAGCTCACAGCTATAAGCTAATCAATAGAAAATTCAATGCTCAGCTTTGCCCTTCAGCCTGTTTTTCTGTCTGCTCATGAATGCCACAGTTTCCTCTTTAATGTTTTCCTCATTCTCATACAAAGACTTTTTTTTTGAACAGTAGAAAATGCCACATTATAATAGAGATGATCTCAGGTCACATACAGCAGGACTTAAACATGCCGTCTTCTCTTTAAATAGTTCATCCAGTTTAACCAAATCCTTTAATTTCACTTGGATATATTTATCTCCGTCCTCGTCGGTTCGCATCGAAAGCTTTCGTTCGGCTGCTCCAATGGGAGTCTGGACTAAATATAAATTGAGCCGACAGCCTTGAGAATGAGCAGAAAAAAAAAAAAAAAAAAAAAAAAAAAAGCGATCAGACGAAGGCAGGAAAGCGACGGAAGCTATATTTAACGACACGCTGCTTACAGCTCTTCACGTCAACAATGACTCAAAACGAGAAACTGCTGACATGCATGCTTCCCTTTAATATCACTCCATCCCTAAATGTCAACAGATAAAGAAAGGTAGGTCCTGATTACACCGAAGACACGGGAAGGTTTTATCCTCTCTGTGATAACTGAATGTTCCAGTGCTAATCTATTTAGCCGTCTGGTGCACACTAACCAGTGAATAACCGTCTCTGTTCCTGGAGACAGTAATGATTAACTTCATAACGACCTGTGTGACTCGTCCCTTCACCTATTAAGCACACGCCGGGATCATCACAGCCCTCTCTCTTGACGACCCCCTGTGATGAGAAAATGAGTGTGTGCATAATGGATAACGCACTATGACATTGTGGCACGCCTTCACATCTGCCACCGTCGACTGTGAGAAGAAGTTTATTTCCTCTTGAGCTCGTCCACTCAGTTGTGGTGGTTGTTGTTGTTGTGCATAAACCTCGCAGCCTCACGACACGTCCTCTCTGTAATGAACACCTGTTCATTGTGCATGGTGGAGCAATCTCCCAATTCATTATCATAACTCCTTATTGAAACTCCCCCTGGAGCCCCGTCACCCTCCCCTCTTTCAGTCTCACACAAACACTTCATCCGAGCATCAATTGTCCGCTACCATTTGTTCTTCCGTCTCTCATCTACCTGGAGGGAACAAAACTTGTTTTCATCCCCTCCGGAGCAGCTCAAAGAACAACCTTTAAAACCCAACAAGAGTGACACAGCTTGTAGGAAGAACAGAACATGTGAATGAACCAGATGTTGACACGCCGCCACTAGAAAAGAAACATAAAAGAT
This sequence comes from Macroramphosus scolopax, assembly GCA_901007825.1. Taxonomy (NCBI): domain Eukaryota; kingdom Metazoa; phylum Chordata; class Actinopteri; order Syngnathiformes; family Centriscidae; genus Macroramphosus; species Macroramphosus scolopax. Next base: position 68,436 of record CAAKHC010000677.1, read on the forward strand.
CATTCAGGAGATTGCAAACAGGACAAAAATCCCTCCTGACTCAAAGTCCACTAATTTAGAATATTGTTTTTTCATTGAAAACAACAACTCTGGTTGCTTTTCAATCTACCGCCTTCAAGGTTAGGCATCCGCTATTTCATTTTGAAATGTTTGATGTTTTAAGAGCTGAAATAGACGACAAGTGGGTAGAGGGAAGGGTTGGAACATGCGCCAAAGGTCTGTGGCCTGAGCCGAGCTGCGGATGTTGCGGTCATGTCATATGTCTCTTAATCAGAAACAGCGAGTGCGACCCACACAAAACCACCACACGCCAGTTTAACACACTTTGGAAAGCACAAAGCCGACGAGATTATACTGCGCACATTAGTGGGCCTTTATCTTAAGATAACCGACCGCTGGGAGCCGTACACTCGGACGATGAGAGCGATCATTTGGATGAGAAGATGTAGCAAGTGAACATCTGGCACGACTCCATTAATCACTCACAAGCGTGCATCTGCCGGAAACCCTCAAAGTGCAAAGAATTACATCATCATCGCCAGGTTCATTCAGCTCTTTAAGTTCAAGCACTTTCAAGGGACCTAAACCACAGATCTCCAGACTCCTGAAGCTTTTATATCAAATTTTGACATCATTGCCAGAGACTGTCAATGGATCGTACAGTCAATCCGAAATACGAAGATGACATCGCTTGATTTTAAAATATTGTTGTAGCATGTGAAGGTGAAACATCCGATTTGTTAAATCAGATATTCTTCAAGGACTACAAGCCAAATCCAGCTTGTTATCAACCTTGATAACATTGTCCAGAAGGTCAAGAGTTTGTTGTCAACAGATTAATTTCCAAGAAGACTGATGAAGACGAGGTTGCAGGGCTGAAAGCCTTCGGTTACTGTATCGGATCGACCGTCTGAGCAGGGATTAAACTGTT
>CAAKHC010000677.1:69386-79921 GCA_901007825.1 Macroramphosus scolopax
CCTTTTTGTGGTTTTTATTTTTTTGGTTGGAACATCCCTGATTGGTCTGTGTCCTGCGCGCCCTGCGTCTTCGGGGTCGGGTGTGTGCGGGTGCAGCCTGGCGAGCCACCGGACCGGATAGAGAAACGGATAGAGGACCGTATGACAGTACACTAACAATCCATTCTACTAACCTGGTAGGACTGGAGTATATTTTTCTTTTCATCATTTGGACTGAACTAAGAAATTAAGAAGAGGACCTGGAAGTGAACTCTCATTTGATTGAATTCATATTTTATGCTATTGTTTAATTTCCTGTCAACTGATTTTGGATATATTTGATTGTAATTTTGTGATAATTGTATTTCATTTTGTGAAAAGGGTTGAATTTAAATTACAGTCTGGGTATAAAACAAATTAGTAATTCTTAAATTAGAAACAATTTGGCAAAATAAATTAGATAAAATAGAATAAAATTCAGTTAAAAGCAGAACCAGACCTGCCTAAATAGGTTTTCATTATTTCATTTCATATGGTTGAAGTGTATGTTTTATTGTGTTATTGAATTCGTTCATGTTATATATATTGTTGTAAAATAAATACCCGTGTGATGTACTTCGATGGTGCAGACCTTCTCTCTCCTACCGAAACCTAGAAAAGCTTCTGATCACATGGTCCATAAATTGATTTATTAATAATTTGAAATTGTCCTACATGATATTGGTTACATTATCAACCTTGATAACATTGTCCAGAAGGTCAAAAGTTTGTTGTCAACAGATTAATTTCCAAGAAGACTGATGAAGACGAGGTTGTGGGGCTGAAAGCCTTCGGTTACTGTATCGGATCGACCGTCTGAGCAGGGATTAAACTGTTTGTGTGATTTGAATTGATTCACCTGCGTCTAAGAGAAGATCCACTCTATAACCTTGCTGAAAGTTTATTGCGGAGCTAAAAAGGGAATATTATTGAGATACTTTCTTTTACAATATATAAAAGGCTTTGCAAAAATTCAATTTATAATCAGCAGGTTCTTTGATCATCTTAGTGAAGTGCATTCATTCATTTTAAGCTCCTGCCAGGTTCTCACAAGGTCATTCAGCAAATCCAATGAATTTTATACCAACCCACTGATTATTTGTGAGGACTAAACAGTATATCTGCTTGAGCAGCGAACCTTTGAGTACATCTGACTCGTAGCTAAATGATCTCTGAAGTCAAGCTGTAAGAGACTAGTATAACAGAAGATGCAGTGAGTGGAGCGAGCTGGTTACTATGATTACACCCCGGTGGGAACTATAATCACACTACGTAGGAAACAGCAGTTAATCTCTGCAAGATTTAGTCACAGACGTAATATCTGGTGACACCGAGCACAGAAAGTCCTCTGTGAAATAAGGTGTTATTTGGAGGATTTTCTCCAGGAACTAAAAGCACCTTATTCTTAATCAGGATGATTTAATAGCAGCAGTTTACGGCTGAAGAAACGCCGGCGGAATTGATTGGTCAATCATTTCTGTGGCACTTCAGACCTTCTTAAGTCACGTCGATCCATCTGCTTCGATGGGACCTCACGTCAGCTTGAAGAAAACGGCTGGCAATCAGCTCCTCGGGCAGAACCAGAGAAACTAAATCACCTCGTTTATAATATCTAAAATGATGAAACTGTTCCTTTATGTGCCACAATGGGTTTTTGGTGAAATATAGATATTCTGAACAACAAACTGGATGAAGTGGGACTGTCCATGTTGGTTTGATTGCTCGGTGCTTTCACGAAGATCCGAAATTCAAAAGACATAACATGAATTATTCATGATAAAAGGAACTGGAATCAAAAACTGGGTCCAACACATTCCAAATTGTCAGATCTATCAGAATCATGTGTCTGTTCGGCTCCTTTTATCAATGCCAGCATGTTTTTCTGAAAGTTTTGCTTTTGAAAAAACAATGACTTCAAACTCATGCATCCACTCTGCAGGCAACTTGCAACAAAGAAAGGGGTCATGGTGTTGTGGAAGAAATTGTCCAAAGTGTGGTGAAACATCCTGTGTTGTAGCAACATTAGTGTCACGCAGACGGGCTGAGCAGCATCTTTTCTTTGACTAAGAAAACCTCAAAGAAAAAAACGAATGCTGTTCTGCTTTAGAGAGAACGAGACAAACAAACAGGTGTGTTCTGTGTGAGCCTTTTGTTTTTCCAAACTGATCAGGAATCAGCAGAATTACACCAGTTGAAGACCAACCAGAGATGATGGAGTGATGCAAGTGAACAGGGAGATACAAAGAGAAAAAGTTCCAAGTTTAGGTCGACGTTTGCAAGATGAAAGAAAAGGTCTGAATGAGTTTGGTACTTCAAAGCTTACGTCCCTGTCGAAAAGAACAAACAGGTTCCTAGAAGCTGTCTCGATGACGCCGGCGAGCAGCCCGACGTGGCGGTGAAGCAGCCTGAGACCATCACAAGGATCTCAGTCTTGTCGGAGTTGCGCCGGAAGACACTGACACATTCAATTTGCAACAGAACATCCGATTTGATACCCAGCTGATTTTGAGACCGATATGTTTTCAACTCGGTGAGGCCACAGATTAATATACAGACGCTGGTTGTCTTGTGTTTTTTCTTAATTGCTACACAGACGACATAATTCATCAATTCACCAGACAATTTTGATGCAATCTCTTAAGCAGACATCCTAAGTCTTAAATTTGTCCATCTTCTCCTTTGCGATAATTAGTTTCCTCCTATATATGTTCATCTCTCAGAAACTATATTGATATATACAACGACAGCAGTGATTCTAAATGTAATCAGGCTTCTGCACAGATGGAGTGTGTCTCCGTCATTCATTTCATTCTTCCTCCAGAGGCGTCACGCAGCATCTTTGCCGACAAATAGGAAATAATGACCTTTCCCATCAAAACGAATACAAAGCATTTCGTAATGAAATCATTAGTGTCTGGCTTCTGCGAGGAATCATCTTCAACATGAACCGATTGGACACTCCAACCAGGAAAACAAAACAAAGATCTGTCCTGTGCTTCTTCAGAGTTGTAGCTTGGCTGAGAGCCCGTATCTGACAGCAGTGGTCTGAACGGACGAGCCAAACTGGTCCTGTGAAGAAGTGGACGACAGATCTGAGTTGATCACTGCAGCAAAGGAGCCACAGACGCTGCAAAACTGACGCAGCTTGAATTTTAGAGCACAACCAGATTTTGGCTGACTATCAACGCCAGCCCTCTGAGCGGTGGGTTGCTGCTTTTTTGCCTTTTATGAGCAGTGTAATACTTTAATTCCTGCCCAAACAGTGTAGGAGGCATCACACACGTCCCTGGCACCGTGCTAGAGAGAGAAGCGGCTAGAGCTAAGCCTCCTGACCTCGCAGAGAGAAAACTCGACTGGCGCCTGACAAACAGGCAATCCTCAGCCCACACTCCGCTACAGCGTTCAGAGGTGCTTGTGTATATACAACACCGACAATGCTGGCACTTTCAGAAAAAAAAAAAAGCTTATTTGCCCTCAATGTCACACTGCAGACGAGTCTTTGCACACAGCTCGATGAGGCACCTTCTGAATAAATGAATCTTTGAATGAACAAATATAAATCAGACAGGAGATAACACGATTTTGGCTTTGGAGACACATATCTGTATGTAAGACCATCCACCTTTAATCCCTCGCAGTGCCAGGCTCATTGATGGAGGCAATATGAAACTGTTCGCCCGGTTGCAGAATGCTACAGCTTGTTTTTTTTGTTATTGTATAAATCCCTCTCCCGGTGCGTCTCGTGACAGGTAATCCAGGAGGAGGGTTACAAGTAAGTGGATAGCTAGAAAGCTTTTCTGAAAGGTTAAAGAAAACAGTTCAGTTACTGTATCCACGTGAAAAGTCTAAATCTGAAGGCACCAGTAATCTGCATGGCTATCAGTGTAAAACCGGAGCAGATGGTTTGCCAGGATGAGCAGATTCCTCGGATGTTTGAGAGTTCACATTCATGCGGTCCAGACTGTGTTGTTGTGCCAAGCTGGAGATGAAATATTCCTCTCTGGCTGATGCATTTTATGTGGAGCGATATCTTTCAAGTAGGTCAACAACTGGACTCCTTTTTGATTTGATCCGGGTTGATATGATTCAGCTTGAATCTGTGCTGTGTGAAGCCGTGCACGATTTGATTTGTTGTCCTTATTTGAAAACCGGTCTCGCGGGGCAGTGGATGAAAACAATCGTGTGCCACTCAAGATTATAAACGTGTCATCGGCGGGCGGCTACGGACGAGGAACAAGTTGACTGCAGTTCTTTGCAGCTGTACAGTTGACTGATGCAGAGGAATGCCTTCATCCTTCATTTTCTGCAGCTTTACAACATAAATCAACTTGACCTACATTTATATTCTCTAACCAAACTGCAGGAAGTAGAAGGCATCTTCTATTTCCTCCTGCTAACACCGCAGCGAAACTTATAAATGCACCGCATATATGCATATAATCATCTTTAGACTCACAGATCAGATTCTGATTCAAGCAGCTTCTCGGGGAAATGGTTCTGTTTTACCAAAAATATATCAGATGCATATATTAATACACGGTGAACTCTTGAGTTGCTACTTCGAGCCTTTTGACGATGTCTGGTCCAGTGTTTGACAGAGTTCTGTCGAGGCTCTTACAAGATAATTTGATTTACACAGCGCAAGCTGAAGCGCAAAGTGCTTTCCAGGCTAAAAGGAAAACAATTTAAAGAAGATCAGAAAACCATTTAAGCACCTCTTGCAATACGACACAAAAAAATTAGGAAGAGAGCACATACTGTACATGTTTGAACAGATGTAAGTGCAATATAAAAGAAACATGTTCAAAAGCTGCCAACCAGTGGGTTTTTTACCCTTTTAGGAAGGAGCAGGAAACATCTGCTGGCAGGCAGACGTGCGGATCATTAATTAAACTGTCAAACTTCAGAGTTGTTCATACACTCTGTTACAAACTTACAGTGCACACCGATTCGACAGAGGAGGAAGTAGGACTTTCAATGACAATGCATGGTGCTCAGACAAGTCCCAACTAATTAAATACCCCCCCCCCATTTATAGATGACAAACCTGGCACTTCTCCACTAATACCACACAATGCTGAACAACACTTCACTAGTTTCTGAGTGTCTTCAGCACCAGGGGGAGTCAGTGTCTATGAAGGTGAACTCCTGGATATTAAATCTGCAGTAGTGTTCCCGGTGTTGTTTCTTTCTAAGTGTACAATCTTCGCTGGAATCATCACTGCATGACACATAAGTGGCTTCAACTACTTTATTATCATTGTCTATCCAATGAAACGGTAACCTGCTTCCTGGAGGCCCCGGCTGCACTGCTCGGCCGAGATGTTCTGACGACTGAAGTGTGTTATGTTTTTTTGTGGTTAAGAGAAATGTGCCGTTTTATTGGGCTGCAGGTCTGAACTGCCACAACAAGTGAAACCACTGTGAACAAGCCTCTTAAGAATGCAAGGGAGAACAGGATGGTGAAAACATGCACAACATCACACGCCCCTTGATGATGTAATATTTAACAGCTCGGGCTGATTCGCTCTTCAACACTCGGGCAGGTCGGGTGTGCGGGTGTTGTGATCACTCCGGGACCTCAGACAACTGCGGTCCGGCTAAAACATTACAGGAAACCAGGGAGGAGGTCTATTGTAGCATCCAAGTTCAGAACTTAGATGTTGTGCTGCTCTTGTGCTTGCCCCCATTAGATATTAAATTTAACGAGTTTATAATCAGGTGCAAAGAAGTAGTCTTCATTTTTCCTCTACTTATGCACCATGTGTCTTCAAATTGAAAGTCTATCTAAGTCCTCAGTGCACACAGCCATACAATATGGTCTGTCCTAGAACACGGTATTTATGTTTGACCATTAAGGTTAGTGCAACCATGAAAATAACAGTCGGTGTACTTGTCACTTTGGTGCAATAAGCTCCAACCCACTGATATTTAAAGATAGGCTGGCTCGACGATCAAACATTACTGCAGGAGCAGCCCCGTGGTGACGAGGTGACCCTGACATCTCTTAGCACAAGTAAATGGTTTAGCCTCTAAGAGGCTCAGGAGAACAGGGATTGAAACCCCAGAGCCAGATTTAATGCAGACCGTAGCTCTGGCAAAGGGAGCGAGGGAGAGGAGAGGGAGGGAGGAAGGAAGGGAGAAAACAGAGAAAGACAAGAGTCACGGTGTGAAGAGGATTGTACAGCCTGTGTCACCGTGAGCCGTGCTGAGCTGAGGTGTAAAGACACATCTGCTTTCTGGAAGCTGATCGCAGACAGAGGCTTAGATTCGGGAGATGTGATGCGAGAGAGGCAGGTTGTCTGTCAGCTGGTCTCGCCGCACTGCATGTCTATCTGCTCTGTCAATCTCTCGCTCTTCCTCGACACATCACCTCAACATTGCCCCCATGTCTTCATTTTCTCTCTTTTTTCTTGTCTTTGTGACAGAGGAATGCAATACATCATTCTTTACTTGTTCCATTTGGGCATGCTTTGCTCACCTTTGATATATTGCTGGATCTGCTTGCCGAATGACCCAGTGGTTTTTCATTCTGTAAAAGACGGGAAAGTTCAAGTGAGTGAAGGAAAAAACAGAAACAAAAACATACCAAACATAGAAAGTCTTTATCGTGTGTATGTCGTACATAAGTAGGATTGATTATAGTTTGTGTCCTAGTGGGCAAAGTGAGGCCGCATTTGTCAGCAGCTCAATTGCCTGGCAGTCGGAGCAATTTAAGTTAGTATATCAAGATCTTCTGGCACAAGACGAACGGAGGACAAGCTGATTATACAACACATCCGTCCGAACTCAAAACATCAAATGGTGCCACAATATTTCCGTCATTACACAGGGAGGGAAACAGACACAGAGTGGAGTTGTTGTCTCTTGGACTGTAATGATCCTCGATTTCCACTCATTGTTCTTGGCTTGCATCAGACTCGGATGAAGAGCCACTTGGGTGTTGTGCTGCAGTCGGTGTTTGTATTAAAGCCTTGCATGGTTCCTTAATGAGTAATCAATCCCAGTTACACAATGCTGAGTTCTCACACGGGGTTCACGTGGCTGCGGTGCTTTGCACACAAACAAATCTTTCAAGTGGGAAGAATGTTTTAACTTTAGCTGCACACAGAGGCACAGTCGGATTAAACTGCTGAGGGGCCTCAACCTCCCGACCCCTCTGTGTACTGTGTGTGTATCCTGTCAACCCCCAGCTCCCATCAGGTATGTTGCACACTGTAGAGAGACCAAAAAAAAAATGAAATATGCAACATGGGAGCATAGTAGTGATTCTAATTATGCACAGTGGTGCCATGGCCAGCACCGTGGCCTCGCAGCAAGATGTTTTGTGGGATCAAACCTGCCAGCTGGATCTGGCCTCTCTCTGCAGTTTGCATGTTTTCCCCACACCTGTGTGGGTTTTTCTCCATGGTGCTTCCGCCCACATACCAAAGCATGAAAGTTAGATAAATGCCCGTAGGTGTGAATGTGAGTGTGAAGGCTTGTTTGTCTCCATGCGTCAGCCACCCCTCCTTTATTTTCTTAATAATTCACAGAAATAGTTGATGAAAGGATTCTTGCAGGATAGGATATTCTGGGCCCCGAGTGTAATACTGTGCCAGTGGATCAGCATGAAGGAGTTTCCTTCCATCCCCATGTCGTTACCTCTTCAGTGTCTTTATGCAATGTCACAGAATATTAAATGCAACTTTTCAGTGGGTGCAATTTGTGCAGCCAAGGATAAGGACAAGGATAAAATTTCAGTTATTACAGAGGATGCTGGGCAGAACAGACAGAGGCACAGAACAGAACAAATTAAGGATCTTTGCCCTTAATCCTTCCTTTTTGGCCAAACACGCAGTAACAAGCGAATATGCCACGCCACTAGAGAAATAACAAGGCTACAAAACTCATCAATGACTTCTACAGACAGCAGGGATTAGAGCAGAGAGGCTAAAGACAGAACACAAAAGATGAGAAGGGATGCGGATCAACGCTGTGTTTACTCTGCCTTTCTAAGCCAATTTCTCTCAAAATCTTCTCCCACAAACTGCTACCTACAAGGTCTGTGAGTCACCTTCACTGCCACAATGACTGCAGACTACAAAAGGCCTTATTCTCTGAGCTCATGCATAATTCCAATAAAGAGGCTTCACGTTTCACAGTCCGCTGTGTCCGTCTTTCACCCCCCTCTCCTCTGGGGGTCTGTTAGCAGCCCTGGTCTTTGATAACACAACTTTCAGACCAGACTCTGAGAACTCTTGTACGTAAAAGAAGAAGCCTGGGAGAGTGTGGCAGAGGAGGAGGGGAGGTGTCAGCGTCGCCACTCGGTTCTCAGCCCGCAGGGAGGAGGGCTCAGCTCTCTTTTATGCAAGAACCTCAAAACCTTCGCGATGACTAGACATTTCAAAAGAGGGTTAAATTCACAAAGTTTCTAGGTGAAGCAAAACTTTTTGCATGTCAGAGATCCATCTAACATCCGTGTTTGAGGAAGGTTGCAGGACAGAGTCTTCGGTGCTGGTCAGGAACTGCAACATCCCAGGTTTGCAAGTGGCTGAGGATGTTTGGTGCAAGAACCCCCCCATCACTCTCTCTCCTTGTCTCCATCAGCTATCTGCCAGCTTTCTAATAAATTCCCAAATTGGTCGTCTGTATGCATATGTATAGACGAGAGCTGAAACAATTCGGTCTACTAGTCAAATGGAAAGTATTTGCTGCTCGTTTTTCCTCTTTATATTACATAAATGGTGATGCAAGAATATTAAAGACTTTCAACCGGTTAACTGATCAATGGAGAAGATTTCTGAACAAGTCTACCCATAAATGTTATGCACAGGTTGATAAGATTCATGCATTTCTGTTTTTGTTTCAGTTTTTTTCTGCTTTCGACAGCACATATGTAACTTAAATCTGCTTAAAAATGTAAACATTGACCTAACAAGGACTTGCATGGAGGATAAAGTGAAATATTAACAATTAATGAAATAATGATGTGAAAACCTAACAGCACATCATCAATAATAAAGATTAGTGTTGCAGATGCTTCCTCCTGGTTTGTGCACCGTTTCACACCTGCACCACAGCAGAGTATGAAGACCGTCAGCAGGCTGCTTACAGCATCATCTCTGCAAGCAGACCAACAACAAAAAGAAATTAAATGAGACTCTAATGAGATTTCACACAACGGCTCGAATGAGAACTGCCTGCCAAGAGCTGTTGATGCAGCCTTCAACACTGTTGATTATTAACACATCTGTTATATGTGCATGAACACACTCACAATGCTCTTGTTCTGATTTAAGATACCACAACAGGTTTTTGGTGCATGTATTTCCCAACACTCATTGTCACTCAGTGTCTTTCAACATCCTTCAGACAACTTGCCTGCACTCGCTGCATCCGCTCTCCAGTGAAGAGTCGTAGTTATTGTGACACTGTTAGGATATCAATAGTGCTGATCACACCACAGTTGGCTTTTTTTCACATGGGAAGAAGCAACTATGTTGTTCCAGTTACAACAAGTCTTGTAGCTGCAGTGCATTATGGTCTGTTTTGTTAAGTGTCAAGTCATTCCTGCCGACGTAAAGAAGCAATGGAACATTTCTGAATACTCTGAAGGAAGTATGCTTCGACCTTCTTAAATCACACACACACACACCTACAGCCTCCTCTGGCCCACAGCCAAGCGTACACTCCTTCAGCTTCATCATCTACTGAACAACCTGTTTCCAGAGGTTAATTGACACAGTGGGTTTAGAAAACAGAACAATAATTGTCGGGGAAATGAGAATCCATCCTCATTCAGCATGCCAGGAGACAGAGGGGAGTCAGGTCAAGGACAGTTTGAAACATTAGTCCTGGAATATTGCCTCTAACACAAATCGTTAGTGTTCCAACAGCAGCCACGTAACGTAGAAGACAAGTAGATTCCTACAGAACCTTGCTACGTGTCCCGAACATCGAAGGAGGCTTGTTTTATGTGGCAGTTACTCTGTTGAAAAGGGGCCAAAGAAAACACACTAGATCATCTCCTGTGACAAGTTGGTGACATTGTAACGAGACAAGGAGGGAGTGACTGAGATTGGAGGAGAAGGAGGGCGAGGCATAAAGAATGATAGCTATAAGACAGCGGCAATGAGGTGAGTGGCAAATAAGCTGTTAAAAAGCATATACATATATAAAGAGGATCAATTGAAACATGTTGTGAGCAAGAGGAATCAGCTTTTGATACCGCTTGTAGCGGAATATGTTCCCCAAACTCAGGAGATCCATGTACAATTTTGGGGAAAACGTTTTCATGCACAGCTTGGACAGTCTCCTGCATGTTGCAGACTGTTGCACGCTTTCGAAAATTGAGGGCAGAGTCAACATCATATCAGCTTTCACTTGGCATGAAACCATTAAAAGGCTTTACATTGCACGGCATACTGCACCCAGACTGCTTGCAGCGTATTATGTGGTCTGGTGTCAGTAAAACACAAACACCCCCCCCCCCCCCCCCCCCCCCCACACCCAAACACACACCCCCAAACACAACA
>CAAKHC010000677.1:86366-124098 GCA_901007825.1 Macroramphosus scolopax
TTTGCGCGCCCTGAGTTTGGTATAGCCCTTTTGTTTTGTGTTGCTAAATGAAAATTTAAGTTATTGTTAATTAAAAATCCTTTTAATTTACCATTTTCAATCGGGTTGTGTTACTTCTTTTTCTTGTAACGAGCTAGGTCGTAACAAGCCCTAACAGCCTTTTCAGTTCATATTCAAATACACTCATGCATACTGATAACTGCAGCACTACAGCTTGTCCGCCTGCTGCACATTTCAATCAAAATCTGCCTCCAATTAAGAGAAACAGACAAGTGGAGGGATGGAAATGGTGGGAGAAGGTCAGTGAGAAACATAAAGAGAGAACTCATTAGAAGTTTTCTTCCTTGTTTGATATCCTGTAAAATGTCGAATAACTGCACAGAAATCATCTGCAGTAATCGTATGCAAGGCTTTGATATGTAGATGATGCCATCATTTACATATCAGCAAAGGTTTCTGAGTCCTTTGCATTCACAGGACAGAATCGTGAGTCAAAACACAAAAGTGGGCTGTCAGTGCAAGAACTCGACGACTGCACAATGCCATTTATTCATACTACAAGTGGTTGACGGAAGCAGCCCGATTGATTTGTCACCCTTCCCACTACCCACTGTCCTATATCCCCGCATCCCGCCATCTTTTCAATTTTGACACCCAATATAGCACGTGTATCTCGCTGATGGAGACTTGTGGAAAAAGGTTCCGGCTGGGAGCGTGACCATCAGCAGGGTGGTCGGGCGAAGGGGGGGGAAACTTTAAACTGACCTCTTTTTCATTTGCTATTTCCGGCCAGGCTGTGAGGCTGGTGACAGGACCGGGGCGTGTGCCAGTGCACCAGTAACATTCAACATCACACTGGTGGGCAAGATCACAAACATGAAATGCATCAATGCATCACAATAGAATTAACATCCAAAATTCAAAGAACAGTTCAACCTCTTAGTTTGGCCACAAGTTTCAACATGAAATAAAAACCACCAGGATGACGAGCGTTGTTATTTGTTGAGAACAGAAATAATTTTAAAGGTTATAGCCCGTATGTCCCTTATATGTGTTGTGTTATGCATGAAAAACAAGGCTGGATCCCAAACTGGGTCACTGCTCAGAAACTAAAATGGATCCCTAAAAGCCTCCAGTTGACTTCACATCCAATATTTGGATTATTTAAATGATTGCAAAAGTAGTTTCAAAATGTGCGCAGCTAATTTATTCTTTGGTTCGATGTGGGCTCTGCAGTATTAACCTCTCCTGTGACGATGTCTTTTTAGTGTCCAAATCTCACACTAAAAGGTTTCAGTATATATTTCGCTCACTTTATGCTTCACGATGTGGTTTTGTGAGGTTGCACTGACATAATAAACTTGGAGGCAACAGGTTACATACATGTTTCATCAGATTCTAAAAGGTATCAGTAGTATATTATTTCCTCCAGACTCCACCAACATGTCGACGCAGCGATGGTGGTAAACATTCAGGGATTGTTTAATATTTAAATATGTTTTTCTGAAAAGATTCGGAAAACAATTTCCTCATCCAGGCCTGTAAGTAGTTCTGGGAACTAGAGAAAGGAAACTGAAAGTTGTTTCTCTGGGCGTGTTGGATGGTGTAAAGGTTTTATAATGTGCAGGAGAAGCTGCCACATCGATGTCAGGCATGTTACATTTCATAGAATTGGAGTCCAATCTGCCCACTCTGATGGAAACAAGAATGCTGTGTTCTTCTCCGAGAACATAATCTGCAAACGTCAGTCGTGATGTCGTGTCTTTTCACAGTTTCCTGGTGTTTTCCTGGCTGCGGACGTCAGTACAGAGTGCACGGGCTGTGTATCATTAATGAGTGACTCACTGTTATGGAATAGAGCAGAACACATTGTACTTTAAGAGAGAAACGGTGGTAGATATAGTTCGCAGTGTGTTGTCAGAAGAGAGGCGGCATGTCTCTCTGCCGTCATGACCGCTGATAAGAGCTGAATTTATTTAATTTTGTTTTATTAATCCCTCAAGGGAAATTCTTCTCTGCATTGAACCCATCCGTAGGTGCACATGCAAACACACAGTGGACACACACACACACACACACTGGAGCAGTGGACTGCCACTTTAGCGGCGCCTGTGGAGCAGTTGGGGGTCAGGTGCCTTGCTCAAGGTCACTTCAGCTGTGAATGTTGAGGAGGGGGAAAGAGCTGTTGATTCACAAACCCCATCCACATTTATTCCTGCCGGTCATGGGGGATCAAATATTTCAGTACCAAGCTCGCCTTTCCAACCAGTTGGCCACAGACACTGACTGCAAAATCGTTCCAGGGCAAATGTTCTCGGAATATTTGAGCCAGAGTCGTCTTCATCCGTATGTTCACAGACGGACAAGCTAGTTTGGAGATCATCACCTAAAAGCCAGTGAAACACACACACACAGTGTCAGAGAGAGGGAGCAATCACATGTAGTGTCTGTCAACTTGGACAGCGAGATAACAAACGCAGCAGATGGATTGTCTGGAAGGTTTCTAGATGACGTTACTAACGCATGCAGCAACTTTCTGGATCACGGCGGGGCTTTGTGTTGCAAACTGCTACACTGGTCACGAAACACGGATCTCGTGCTGTTCAATGACTTTCTTGCTGTGAACGGAGGTACAAACACATGTTACTTCAACATGAATCATAGATACACATCAGACTACAGATGTTTTAGCCACGCAAACACACCGTCCTCTTTACTTCTGCATCTGAGTTGAACAGCGATTACGGAAAGAAACACGACAACTTCAGCCTCGTCTGAGTGGTTTTAAGCACCGACTATCAGTATCCACATCAGCACCTGGAGCTAGTGATAAGCCTCTAAATGAGATTAGTATTTTACCTAGCAGAGCTTTAGGGTCTATGACGGAGCACTGGACGACAGCAGAGGCTGGCAACAGATCCGGCATAATACTTTCAGCAGGGTGGATCAATTCATTCTAAATACTTAAGGGGTTGAAGGGGGCCGCTATTTAACATAATGGAAATCGCACTCAAGGCCCAAAGTTAAGACCAAATGGGTGCATTGTTTATGAATTGCTTTCACTGATAGAAAAGAAGTACCAGGATTTACAGTAGCTCTTTGCATCCTTTGAAGTAAAATCAATTGGCGGGCAGAGTTAAGATTAAGCTTTGTCTCGGGGAAACATCAGCTGCTTGAAGAGAGTAATAAAGATTGCTATCATGTCTCTCTTAAACACCTCAGTAGGATAAACAGCTATAAGGACAGCTTCCCTCCATTATCTTCCCGGGGAACAAAAGGATTTTTTTGAGGAGTGAACATCAATGATACCCGTTAAGCAGCCATCTATTCAGAAACACTTCGGATGATTCGTCTGTGCTGAACTTCCATCATCCGTTGGCATCACAACAGGAATGACCTCGTTATAAATAAATAAAAACACCCACCACCCCATTATGGCCGTTGTCTTTAAGATATGACATCAGCAGTCATCACCTGCTGGTAAACAAATGGCGTCCCATTACCACCTTCAGACAGTTGTAGGGGGTTTACATTGCGAATTGTATTATTTTAAACATACACACTCTAATACAGAAACACCGTCTTCAAGCACAGCCGCTTCCTTTCCCTGCTTCAGAGACATGATGAGGATTTCTTGGTTGTTCGCAGCTTCCCTGCAGGATGAAAAACCCTCAGCGGGTGTGTAGCAGACAAACACACCGGGAGTTATAACAATACCTCTCCTGCATCTAAACCCTGCATCCCCACATTGATTACCGATAACCAAGAGGTCAAAGTTAGCCGAAACAACTTAGACCTTGTACGGCGGTCTGGGTAAATACTGCATTCTGATTGGCCGGCAGATGCGCGTACTGCACACATAGTTCAGCTAGTTCAGTCACCGTCCTAAATTCATCTGCTACCCACCTGTTACTATGGCAACACGAAGAGGACAGCTGTCAGAGCTTTAGACTTTATAAACGGCGGGGTGGGAAAACACATAACCAGGGACGGATTTTAACATTTCATTTGGAGAACAAAGCAATTTAGATCAATGGGACACAGCGGAGGAAAAATAATAGGAGAAGAAAAGAAAGAAACTTAGCAACAAATGTCAGCAACTGGCAGAATAATGAGATGTTTACAAAATGCAACAAAATAGGCCGTTAATACATTGAGACACTTTGTAGTCATTGGCGGCGTGAACAGTGTGGTGAGTTTAAGAGCTCCTGTCACCCGCCATATATCACATTTATATATAATTTGACTGCAAAACCTTCAGCCACGACGTGTGAATGCCTTGATGTCATATTGTTGGCAAATATCCATGTTGGAGCGAGTCAATCAACTCGTAGGTGTACGTTAGACAGTTTTAATGTCCTTCACAGATTACGCCTTAATGACAGTCTGGAGACGGTGCTGATGCCTCATTGAATGTCACAAGACGTCATACTTTACCACTGATGCAGAGGGATAGAAACAGCATGCGCATCCCCACAAAAAACGGACAAACGTATAAAGAAGATGTATAAATAATAAGTACTTCCGTCAGGACAGCTTCTTCATGGGGGGGGCGTTGTTTTGCCAATGAACGAAAGACAAGTAAACAGAAACTCATCAAATAGTTTCTATTCTTTCAAACTCAGCTTGTTTGTTGAATTAGACGCTTGGATGTTTGTTTTCCTTGTGGGTTGCAACTCTACTCACTCTTCTACTCTACAGCTACCTCAGGCAAATAACCTTGGATGTACACACCAGCCCACCTCCCTCCGCTGATGATTGATGTAGGATGGAGCAATGAATCTGCAGCCCCTACACTTGAAGTTCCAGCCTCATTTGACTCCCAGATAAATATAGTTCCGTGCAGCAGCAGCAGCAATTTGCATTTTAAAGCTGTTCATCTTGCCTCGTGCAGCATTTCACCACCAAGAGATACATTTGCATTTTGAATGCCTGAAAATACTCAAACCAAAAAGCTCAAAAAACTAACTAAGTGTAAATCAGGAGGCTGAAATATGTTAGATTTAATGAAGTGGATCCTCTATCATTTGCTTGTAATTACAAAAATGACAAGACACATATCTCTAATGCATTAGTGGTGCAAGTTGCAATCTTCCCAACGTCAGGAGGATTAAACCATTTTGAAGGTCGGGATGCATCAAAAGGCATGTCCAGCTTGAAATCCACTGATCTTGCATTAACTCTCTGACACACTGTTCGCTCTACTGCCCCCTGTGGAGACGGTCCTGTTACTGCAACAACAACTTCTGATGGGGGTCTTAAGATAGTCAATGCAAAGGTAACGGATTTTGTTTGCCTCAATTTCTAACCAATAACGTTCATACTATTTCGTAAAAGATTCCTGAAGAGAAATATTTAATACACCACCAATATATGGAAAATAGATACAAATTTCTTTAAATAAATTTTGGTTTGTTTAGTTAAATTAAAGAAGTTGAATTGTAGAATAAGTAATAAATTTAGTTTATTAATAGATTAATAATATTAATTAATAGATTTAGATAAATTTAGATAAATTTTGATTAAGTAAATATTAACTCATCATCCATCCATTATTATAAACTATATTCTATATTACTTTATAAGAGTCTACATTATCATTGATCTGGTAGTTGAGAGGCATTTATATAGCGATTTTGTGCCATTACTGTCCTCAAGGCGCTTTACAACGATCATGGCGTGGCATGCAAGGTGGCGATGTGCTCATCAGGAGCAATTAGGGGTTCCGTGTCTTTAGTGATTTCCCTTAATGACGCTTTGACACGGTCGCCGGAGGAGACGAGGACACTCCCAGTTGTACCAGTTGTTTGGTAGATTATCAAGCAGGGTCAACTTCCCTTGCTTGGCGACTCATGACAAAAGGGGATTGTGCCTTTACAGTTGCGCCTCTGTGACAGTGGAACACTCTTCTGCACAGACATCTGATCTGCGGTCTCTGCTGAAGCCTTTAAAAAGGCAGCTGAAGTCTCATTTATACAAGCTGGCCTTTGTCTAGCCTCCCGCTGTTCAGTGTTTATAATACTGTGTCTGATGCGTCACTGTTTGTCTGAATGGTCTTTATTTATTATACTTATGTATATGTTTGTGCACTTTGTGACCTTCCTCTGTGAAAAGGTGCTCCACTAAAAACACTTCACTTAGTTTCTTACATCACCCCTTCAACTAATCCATTATGTTGCACTCACGTCCTTCCACCTTGTAATCATGTGCCACCTCCACCGTTAGCCCGGATCAACAGAAGACAAGATGTTGGCGTCTGCTACATTCTAACGAGCCCACATCTCAACATGTCTCCATGAGCAAAGCTCCCACGGCATCACTCAGGATTGTTTGCCGCCGCATGACACAGCTGTGACGGGCTCACAATGAGGCCCCTGTGTGCTGCTGTGACTTGTTTCAGATCATTTTTATGACACCACAAGGAGGCACAATGACAGGAAAATGAATGAGAAAGACACAGCGCGACGTGGAAAAGAAAAAACACAGATGCAGATTTGAAGCCAGAATGCAGTGTTTACATGCCATGCATGTTGATCGACTCAGACTCCACCCCAGAACGCTCTTTCAAGTGTTACAGCGACAATGTCACACTAAAAAAATCCTGTGCACTACGAACGCTGCGGTTCACTTCAAGAAGAAGGAAGTGCAGCTCTCCCCAGGACATGCAGGTTGTCTCTATGAAAGAAAACTGCACAGCATATCAAACCGTGACTATTAGGGGCCTCACATTCACAGAGGTGAACGCTCCACCTCGGGTTAGGAGGAGAGTGACAGAGAAAGATGAAGTACGGTGGGCAGAGGAGCCGACCGCATGCTACAGCAGGTCTTTTGATGTGATAAGCATGAAGTCAAAATCCCATCGCTCCCAGCCGGCCGACACTCCAAACTCCACGTTCTCATTTCCAACTCCCACTGCTGCATCTGAAAATGATTCTGCTAGTCCCCATTCCCCTCCACTGTCTTTTCCTCTTCCACCAGCCTGTAATACACTATTGTCCTCCCTCAATTCTGTGTAATGAAAGATCTTTGCCTCAGATTTTGTCTGGCAGTGTCAGCCGTCAGTCATGTCGCTGGCTGCGGATGCCACACGTACTTCTTCATCAAACGGGTTTTTCTGACAATCCGAGTGGGAATTCCTTGTTCAGATCTGCACACTTCCTGGATGCGACCTGAAGCACATCCTACAAGAGAGGTGGAGGACTGTCGCCTGTGTCAAATCACAAACGCGAAATTTGAAATTCAAAGCGACTAAAACACTGAAGGCAGAAGTTTGTTCACACTATCAGTCGTCACGGTCGGCTGCATGGGTGCTTTGAAGATAATCCGCCGATTCAACCGATTCATATTGTCAGAGCGAGGAGACCAGTGTGTTCTCTTACATCGACATCGACTGCATTCGCAATTGACTCCAAGCAACTGCAACCCAGGCATCAGCTTGTTTGGTCCTCAACAATGAGTCTACACTGAAGAACAATGAGCACATACGCAAGTGTGTTCAAGACATTACCGAATATAAGAAGTTTGCGCCAAATCACCAATTATAGGTAATTGAACAAAATCCTTTGGTGGTGGTTTCCGTGGTGAAGATGCACTCTCTCTCTCTCCTCGCTTGTCCCTGAGGTCTCAGCAGTGTGAGATTTTCACTTACAGCATCATTCTTATCTATTAAGAAGCCTGAGGGAGGCAACAGGCCTACAAGTAATGTGAGGAGACAGAAAAAAAAATGTGTCTGGGCCTTTTTGAAGGCTTTTTATCCACAGTCTGATTGACGTCACCCCTGAAGGTGTGACCTGGGACAACGGAGGATGTAGCAGCTATCAGCCTCCTCGGGCCTGTGGGGGAAGGGGCTGTGAGTTCAAATAAACACATCAGTCAAAATGACGGAGTAAGTGTCCACTCTTACACAGTGGATTCACCTTGATCTCACGGAGAGGACGTTTTCTGATTCAGGCTGCTCTGTCACAGCCTCCAGATCTGCAAAACGGGACATGGGTTTAGATGGCGGATGGTATCTGTCTCTGGAGAGCGCTACCTGAATACTCATCGGAGTAGAGAGATGGGGAACCGCAGCGATCCTGTCACATACTGTGTCTGACAGCTCAGTCGGAGGCAGAGCCGAGGCACGTCTGTGGGAACAAAAGACCATTGTCCCTCTTTTTATTTCATTGTATTTGGAAGGAACACGTCAGATATCAACCATCTGGTTATTTGTTTAATACTTTTGATTTTACCTTAAAATGTGTATAATGCTTTTGTTGTTATCTTGTTCGGCTTTATGACCCTGACAGTTTATTCTTTATCAAGTGTTTTGATCCCGCCCCCGTGATTGGCGACTCCTAGCATAAATGCAACCGTCGGCTGTATCGTACCGCCGTTACGTTAAAGCTAATGTTCATCTGCAGGCGCTCGCTGCCTCTGCTGCTTCAGTCCTGCCAATAGTACTCTTATTAAGACACTACGCTGTTTCTACGGCAACATGATCCTCACTCACTCTCCCTTCCGTCACGCTGTTTACAAGGGAACACACTCAATTTCTCTCTGCTTGGTAGAAAGCGAATGTTGATGCCAGACTGCGATGCTCGGTGCTATGCAGTGTCCTCATCGGGACAACAGGTACTCGTGCATTCATGCGGCTGCACCGTCCACAGTTGGGGGAGGGATAGGATGGGCACAATTTCACAGGTTTCAAAAATTGTTTTCTGACCTGTGTTGCATGTCTCTCTGCCTACTATCTTTACCGTTTACTCTCTTGTCTCAGGTGGTCCAGTGGAGGCTTTGTTCAGACGTATGTAGATGGATTGATTGGAAGATGCTTCCACTCTGCTTACCGGGCCTCTTGTGTATTGATTATATATATAGATATACTATGTGTGCAGACAGTTGTAGACAGAGTGAAAGAAAGATACGGAATCATCTTTGAGTTAATTCAATATTATCATCTGGTAATAAAATGTTCTCCTTTGATATCCATCATTTCCAACATCACACAGTCTGGGGAATAAAACAACTGTAGCTAACTGAAGGTGCGCTTCAAAATTTAACAGCTCGCTATTATCAGACAAAACGTTTTGTATTTCATCTTTTTACAACTCTGGGGTTTTCATTCTGTGAAACGGCTTTAACCAAAACAAAGGAGAGTGGTAACTATTATAAAAACACTCAGTAAAAGCACAGAACATCTAAAATCAATATTACTCATCGTGTTTTCCGAGCAAAACGCCGTTCGTGTGTAGTTACCTGGGACCTTATTGTCCCGGTGATGTTGACAGCGTCTCTCGAAAACACTATGCGAACACAGGATGTGCAAATGTTAGTCGGAGTGACGGCTTTCCACTTTGAAATAGCTGCACGGAGCTGAATCTTAACTTATATAAACATGTTTTCTCTCAAACACACAGCTTCGTGGATGATGTCCAACTGTCACCCCAGCGTGGCAGCGTGCACAGACACGCTGCAATGTGGTTTCTTTCATTTGGGATTAGAATTAGGTCGGGCTAAAAATAGCTTATATCTTTTAAAATCTAAACATTCTGCGTCGAAACATGCTAATTATAGCCTCGCTTCTTCGGAGCAAATCTGTATTTTTTTTAATCCTGAGAAGAAACGCAAATCAATGAGGACAGTTTGAGTTGGAAATCATTCTGATGATACAACTCCTGGAGCTCTGTCAACTGCCGGTGGTGGAATTACAATACAAGCAGCATCTTAAGCAGACGTACGAGTCTGAAGCTGTTGGGCAACTGCCTCATCAGACAGCAACGAGTTCACAGTTTGGTCACACAGTGAATCCATAGGCAAAGAGATTAACACTAATCTTCCCCTGCATAGCACCAAGAGAGACAGAGATGAAAGATCAAGACGTTCGGGGAGACTGGGAATGGTAAAATGCAGCCTCATGGTAAGAGGTGGTGTATTTGTGAACAGAGGTGTTACACCGGGGGTTAAAAAAAATTAACTTCCACACCTGACAACTGAGAATCTCATAGTCTTATCTGAATGCTTTAGAGGGGAGAGACAAGCGTCTCACTGCCCAGTATCTTTTATTTAATGCACAAGACCTCTATGTGCACCTCACACAACGAACCCAATGCTGTCCGACAGGACAGTGGGTTATCAGATCTCTATATGCAACAGGGCTCTACAGAACTACATGATTAGCATACATAAGGCAGCGTCTGAGAGTCATACTCATCAAAAACCAGACGCCAGACTGCAGTGGGGGTGAAACAGGGTCACCTCAGGGGGCTGAATTTGTCAGCTG
This sequence comes from Macroramphosus scolopax, assembly GCA_901007825.1. Taxonomy (NCBI): domain Eukaryota; kingdom Metazoa; phylum Chordata; class Actinopteri; order Syngnathiformes; family Centriscidae; genus Macroramphosus; species Macroramphosus scolopax. The sequence goes on from CAAKHC010000677.1 coordinate 96,628, forward strand.
TGGGCCGCCAACATTTATTTGTCTGGCGGTGGCTGACTGCTCGAGACCGTGCGACTAAGAGGGATTCCAATCAACACTTAGATGGCATGTTATCACACAAATAAACCTCCCGGTGAACGGACAAGCCTCATAAAGGTCTGGATGGAGAAGAGAGTAGAGACGGAGGAAACATCAAATCTAACAGGAGAGCAGACCGCCAGGTTCAGACCTTCTCTTCCTTTTTGTTCATCCATCTGTGTGCACACCTGATAGTGGTTATCTGCTGCTCCCATTTCTGTAGGTGAGTATTTTAATAGCTATGTATGAGATCATATTTACCAGGAACAGCTTGGTCATTTGCTCGTAGAATCTTTACAGTAAAAATTGAGATTATATATGTGGGCGGGGATGCTGGGAGGCAAATGGGCAGGGGTTAATGATAGATATCATGTCCTCTGGATGTCTTTGCTATTGACTGCTCGAAGGAGACCAAGAGCAGAAACAATAAAAAAACGAGAGTGCCCCCTCACACTGGAGACAAAGTGAACTGCCTTATGACTCTGTCATATATGCACCATGTGTAGGCACGGAGAGCAGCCGAGGGCACTGTAAATTATTTCCTTCCATTTCTCTCAAAGTCCATTTTCTGCTTCAACTGTAATTGCATTATTATTATTAAAAATGTGATCTGGAGGAGTGTCGTAGCTACCAAAAGAAAGTAAAATAAGGCTCGGAGCCATCACATTGGCTAATGAAATGAAACCTTTAACAAGGTACAGCAAAGTTCTTCTTCACAGCCGTCAAGGCCCCTCACAGGCCTGGCTGTCATGTCGGCTCTTCCGCATTTAATTAGGTTTTTAGCTCTTCAACCTCAAGTGCCTCGACGCGGCCGGGATCCTGCGGGAGACTCCTGCACAGACGGTCTGACTAACAACACCAGCTGCTGGTTGTGTGTACCTGCAGGAGTGCGCGTCCCTGCGTGAGTGTTTATAAAAGGAGGCTTCGGAGAGAGGCAGACAAATACTGCCAGTGGCTTTACAGACTGCGGTAAATATAATCGGTGTAGTGATTCGTGCGGTTGTGATGTTGAAGTTGTGTTGCTTCTTTGACATCATCCCATTAAACACCTTCTTCACAGCCCTTCTTTAAAGAGGCAGCACAGTCGAACCTTTACATGTCTACAAGTCTGCACAGTCGATATTGATTTTCTATTTAAATGTATCCTGATTATAAATGTCAATGCCAGTGGAGGTTTTCTTTGTGTGGCCTCTATTATTCTTTGCTTGAGTGGCACATGTAAAGTAAGTTAGTTTGCCGACACATTACATTCATACCTTTTTGACGACTACATTCTTTGTGCTCCGGCAGAACTAACTCCTCCTGAGTGTTATCTTCTTTCTACAGCTTCTGTTTTATAGGCAGGCTGAGGCTCTTCGGAACATCTATACATGAATAAACTATGTGCTTGTGTGAGGGAGAGGAAAAGTGTGCACGTCCACATTCGTACAACCTGTATATCAACTAGACTGACACGTGTCTGAACTGCATGTGTGTGTGTCTGTGGGAGATAATATATAATGTGCATGTGCATCCAGAGACGAACACAAATATGTCAGTTCCACATATGAAGCGTCAGCCGAGTCACGTGACATGTAAACACACGCTTTGTGATAATTCAGCATTTCATGCCTCAGTTATAGGGCCGCAAGGCTTCCTTGGTAATAATCATGGCATTTCCATTTGGGTGGAGCAATCTGGATGGGACTGAGTTTGACAGCTAAGTTCCAAATGTTTGGGCTGTGCTTCACTGCATCAGGACTCAGAAACATTTATAAATAATATTTAAATAAAAAAATGGGTCAATATCTTCTGAATGCAGGAATGCGGTTTCAAGTGCTTCATTAAACAAGTAAAGAAATTTAACACTTTCTGTCTTGCCTGGGTAAAAGTTGTTTCTTATGGCGGTCAGTGTTTGATCTGGGTCTCTACAAAGCTCAGCGATGCTCCATCAGTGCCACAGGAGCTCCGCGGTGGCTGTTATCAAACTGCTTAACATCACAGGAGAGACGGGGGAAACTTCTCTGTCCTTGACTCTGACACACACTCACGGAAGGACAAAGCTTCCAGCCCTCTCTGCTCTCTGTGACTGCTCAGTGTGTGTGTGCAGTCAGACGTACGCTTGAGAAGTCCTGCGTGTTGATTTGAATGCATGTGCGACTACACCAGCCTCGACTGAAGCTCTGCTGTATTTCACAGCTTTCTTGACATACTGTTCCCGTAAAAATCTCTTTAAACTCCAATTCGTATCGCCAAACTTATGTCTTCAAGTGGAAGACCACAGTGTCCAGACAATGTACACATGAACAGGATGTCGAGGGAGATAAATGATCTCAAGTGGAGTCGGAGGAGAGAGGCCAGAGAGGGGCCACCAACAGCTAAAGATGTGTCTCTCTCCAAATGAGCAGCTGACCAACTCTGAATCCTAAGTAGAATCCTAAGTTCTGCTTTTTTTTCTTGAGGCGCTAAAGGACCAGTTGTGTTGTCTCAGAGGGCCAGATGGGCCTGCGCTCTGTGACTAAACCTCCAGGACCCTGAAGCTGATCAGCATTCACAGTGACTAACCGTCGTTTTCCCTCTCCTCTTTCTGACACGGTTTCCTTTCACCATTCTGCTGATGGTTCCACGGGGAGGAGAGGAATCTCTGCTGTTCACTTATTCTTCAGGGGGGAAAGGAGGATCAGACGGATCAAGAATGATGCCGAGCATAGAGACACAGGGCTGGACGTTAAAATTATACAGTGTTATATAGCTCACAGTTTCACAACTTTCCCGTAAACTGATAACTGGTACCCCTTTTATCTTCGTTTGTCAACCTCATCTTCGGTCTTCTCGTCTCAGCTCTGACATCCACACTGAGGACTCTGAACTAGTTACCTGCCTGGTCACATCTGCTACATAGTGCAAGAACAGGGAGCCAGGTGGGAACTAAAGGTAGCAATTCTCCTTATTACTAGTCAGAGTTACGTTATGTTTATTCAAAACCATCTTGCAACGCAAACTCATCCTGTTCAATTGGTACTTGAGAAAAAGCATGAAAACCTGTTTGGGAATAAATCACACATCAATTTCACTCCTGCTCAGGCTGCAGCTCAGGTCAATGAATCATCGGTTAGGTGTGTGTGTGTACATGGGTGTGTGTAAAGTACAAATGCAGCTTGTGTGTATTATCACCTGCACAACATGGGAGGCTGAAACATGGCACCATATGCCACATGTGAGAGGCCTCTTAAGAACACCTGCACGACTGCACTTAGTGGCCGGCTCCCATTGTGATCTGATGAAGCCTCTGAGAAACGACAGGCCACAGACATATTGTCTTAGCACCTCTCTTTGTTCTTGCGCTCAAAAAAGCAACTGCACTTTGAGAGCACTTGTGGTGTTTGATGGGGGTGGAGTTCACAGTCAGAAGGGGGAGAGAGAGAAAGTATGGACGGAGATTGATGGTTCTGTGTGTGAGACTGAGAAGAGACTTTATAGTTCAGGATGTGGGAACAACTTTGATCATCAAACAGTCCTGATAACTCCTGACGACGCCGGCATGTAAAAGGTTTATTTGATTTCCGGGAGTGATCTCTTAATCCTGAGAAAAGTCAGAATTCGAAGAATTCAGTGAAAATCCTCACATCCAATGATCTTCTCAGATGTGGAGGGAATCGTCTTCAGCGTAGGAGACGGCCTGATGGACTGGTTGAGGGGGAAGGTTTTTAACTATCTATTCTATGATGATATAAATCACAAAGGCAGCAGGGACGATGCGCTCTGAGTTGGAAAAGATACTGATTCGATTTGATGAGATGAAGAAGCCAAAAGAAGCAGAAGACACAATGGATGAATTCTGTATTTGGAAGATTTAAGAGCAGACTGCTAAACAGCAAAAACCAGATGACCTTCAGGGCGATATTAGACAAATGGAAATGGAGACCAACCTCAGACCGGCCTCATTAGATGCAAAACCTCTGCTCAACCCACAGGCAGCACAGAAATAATTTGTTTGCAGCAGGAACTGTATAATGCAGAATTAATGTGGCTGCGTTGGGATTAACACCCCTGGCATAGCAAATGTGATTGTTCTCCGTGTGCTCTTATATAAGAACTCTCTTATATAGGCAATGTCACAGTGTCTTTCTAACGTACAGATTATCCTCCGTGAAAACAAGTTTTAAAAAGACTGCTGCACAAGAAAGAAAAAAAAAAACATGCATGCTGAAGTTAATCTCTGGTTGAGTCTGTTTGAGTTGGAGGAGGAGGGTTAGTGAGTCTCCCTGTTGTGTGGCCTGAGCTGGCCTTTAACTTCTCCCGTACCTGCTTATCTTTGTCCTTAGCCTTCCCGCTGCCTGACACCCGCGATGAGGTGACATCACGGGGGATGACAGAGATTTGGTGCAGTGGCATGTTCATCCCAGCAGAGCCAACCAGGGACGCTCTCACACACGCTTATGGTCCCGATGCCAGAACAATGAGCATGATGGTCAGAACTGCGACGCCTTGCCGGACTGCCCTGCAAGAGGACACACACAAATTAGCAACGAGAGAATATTAGAAAGTAGAAATACATACATACATAAATGAATAAGATTTCAAGGGTTGAAATCAAAGTTCAGAATTGGATTGATGATCGTTTGAATGACCCCCTCTGCAACTAAGCTCCTTCAAGTTTTCTGGTTCAGAGCCTTAAGTGATCAAATGTAGACAGGATGGCCGTCACAACATCGTCAAAAACTTTAAAATGCAATCCAATCAACTTTTCCTGATGCTGACCTGCACTGTAAGAAACTTGGTCCATTCTCAAACCCCCACAGGCTCAGCGATCTCATGAGAGCATGAGCACACGGTGTAATACATGATCACAGAGGTGAGCTGCCAAGTGTAGAAATTCTCTTTTCTTGAAGACCTGGAAGTTCAGAAGCACGTATTCGCTAAAAGAGAGTGGCAGTGCGTGTGGTTCTTCTCATGAAAGCAGCAGCAGCATGGGGCTGTCCTGGGGAGTTACACAAGAGGTTTTTACAAACGCCTGGTTTTAACTTCAGTCAATGCAGCCATCTGTACTGCCACTCACAGCAGCTCGAGCTCCTTCTCACCAATAGGCCGCGTGAGCTGTGTGTGTGTTTGCATGCGGACGCATCTGACAAGCTAAGTCTCAAGCTCTGCAGTATGAAAATGACAGGATTAAGAAACTAAAAAGCCAGCAGACAGATGGGAGGTCAGTGAAATGGCAGTAATCAGAAACCAGCGCTGTTGGCGGGAGGAGTGTGATGTGATGATGGTGTCAGGCTTCGCACAGGTTCACGCAAGAGACAGAAGGTCAGACACATGCAGCGTCTTCAGTTCACCACTACATGGTCAGCGTTAAATATAAATGAAGACAGACAAGGTGATCACCACTGAATGAACTCAGAAATGCTCACTCAGCTTCCCAAGCAACAGCTGGCAGGTCTCAGGTCAGCATCAGTAGATGGTGGAGAGGTGGAGAAGAGTCATTGGGCTCACGCCGTTTTATCCATGCTGCAGCTTTAATCCCAGCATGTGTATTTGACTTCTCACAACGTGCCTTGAAAACTTCTGCTTGATAATGTCTAGGAATAATCTAAAGAGATAATTGGGTGTTAAACAGAACCAGAAGTTCTACAGTCAATGGAAACCAGCCAGTCTGTTTAACGTTGGACAACAGATTTACAAAGGACAAACATTACGAAGGATTAACCATTTATTTCAGGAGCTGGCAGCTAATATTCACTGACGGGTGAAAATATATCCACTTTGCAAAACTGGATCAAAAACTTTGACCTTCACAGTCACCAGACCTCCACTCAGCTGGAACAGATATAGGAGGTGGTGGACCAACACAACCAATAAGAGTTATTATGGAAGGATGAATCTATGAAAAGGAGCGTTGAACCCACCTTTAGGTGGATTACGTGGGTAACTGATTTAGTTGTAATTAGACAGATGACTCAGGATGTACTCAGAGACACATTTCACGGAAGACTGACCTTCCTGTATTTCGTGCTGATTCACAGTCGAAACCCACAGTGTCATAGTGAAACTCAGAAAAGTTAAACAGTCCACCACAAGGGGAAAAAAAAACTGATTTGTATTTGACAGAGGTAATGCAGAAGGAAGTGTGTTCAAAAATGACTCATTGTATTTGAATGTTTGACCTAAATCTCAACCGTTTTGCCAGCTGTGCTGCAAACACACTGTTGAAGGGACAGTGTACTTCACCAATCATTAATCCCTCTGGAAGTCAGAGCTCCTTTTTTCTTTTCCGAGCCATCAGTCTTAATTACGATGAAGAGCGAGTGGATTTTGTGACTTGAATGCAGAAGCAGTAATTGATTCCCTTTGGAACATTACAGTGTGTGACCTCACAGAGAGTTAGTGGGTTGAACCGCAACATGTAGGTCACATATGATAGACAGAGAGCACTCAGGAGTCATCGGCGTGCGCGTGCGTGTGTGTGCAGCTAACGAGTTGCGATAAATGGACGTCGGTCAGGGGACCATTTGACAATATTACCCTCCTGAGGGCATCATCCCATGATGGCGTCATTAAAATGCTGATATTCAATCCAATGTTTGTACATCACAAAGCAGACGCCCCCTTGTGTTTTTCCCAAAGCTATGATGTGAAGGAAATAGATCAAGATGGCTTGTGTAATGTATTTATGAGCTATGATTGTAGAGCTGTGGTTCACTTAAATGTTTTTGTCCTATGAAACAAGAAATGGCCTCCATCACACACACACACACAGCTGCACCAGTGAGCTTGTTACTGTACATCCACAGAGTAACAACGGCAGTGAAACACTTCACTCTCCACAGGTTTAATTGGCTTTGTTGGATGGAGAAGTTGCACTAATGGCCCAAGAGAAGTCCTGGATAGATAACTGGGATTAGTTTTTCCCCGTGTATCTGCTAACACTCACTTCAGTGCTGCAGCCCGAATAATTTTAGGATTGAAAAAGCTAAACTCAATCTGTCAATCAATCTGTCAGATGGTCCCTTGACTGTCTGGTCATTTCCAGCTGTGTTAGTGTGTGTGTCCGTGTGTGTGTGTGTGTGTGTGTGTGTGTCTTAAGGGCCGCTCAAGGCAAAGAGTTCAGTGAAACAAATTTAAGAGCTACAACTCCAGCAGCAGCACTCCAACCATCACAGGGCTCAAGTGGTTCCAATTTGACACTCACCTGTTGCCATGGCAGCGGCTCCAGGGGTCAGTGGAAGATGTTAAGGGGATATTGCTTCGGAGAAAGTGACGCATTTCTGACAGGCCTTAAGTGTGAGGATCCTTTCGACAAAAACCACAACATTCATGTTTATTATCCTTTTTTTTAATTACATTGTGTTGGTGTTTTACAAATTTGACTGAAAATGGGAACTCAATGTTTTATTGGTTATCTTTATTTATTCATTTATGAACATGTGAGAAGTTTGATACAACGCAATAAGTTAATCAAAAATCCAATGAACTTTTGAATGAATTCTTTTTATTTAATCATCAACCTCCTGAGACTCGGTGGTGTACGACAATGTTTGTCTCATAATGAAGATTCATTTTCGCTCTTTTCTCTTCCTTCATGCACCCTGACACCGTGTTCTCGTTGGGAGGAGGGGGAGCTTATTTGGTTTTCCCCCGACCAATCAATAGTGGCCATTGATGTTGTGTATTGGCCGCACCGATCTGGAGGTCCAGACAAAGCCACCAGTTTTGTGCATCTATTTTAGTTAACTACAGCTACATCATCTCCTGCCCGGTTTCTCCTTTGATAAATAAATCATGAATCAAGAGGGAGACATTTGAACATATTGATTTCATGATGGTGCCTTTTATTCACATCAACTTGATCAAGCACACTGTAAATTATCCACCAAGGCTACGATGGAGTCCTTATTATAATAGAGCAAACCAAAGCAATAACCTGGTGTTCGTTCATGGAAGGAGCAGATGGTCACATTCAGCCTCATGGCAGCTGCCACACAAGACGAGAGCCACAGACTCCAAGCAACAACCCACATTAGCTTCCCTGGAAAACTCTCCCGACTGTCAAACATGTACGTTAGCTTGCTGAACGAGCCCCCTAAATAAACACACATACACCGGGGAAAAGTGCAACGCCAATATTTAGCGGACGAAATAGCTCATTATCTGAAGAGCAACAAGCAAATGTTACAGGAAGCTGTCAGGCCGATAGATTGATGTTGACTTTTATTATCGCCATTCAATTTCGTTAATCGTGCGGGTTTTTTTTACTGTTGTCGTTGGCTGTTGAACTCCATTTCTACACATTTAAGTTATCTTCCGGCCTCTATTGTACCACCAGGTAAATCACAGTCCTGTCTCCTCCACGTTCTGCTCAGCTGAGCTCTGCTATTATTCAGTTTGCCAAGAGGCCCCATCTTTGTCCCTGCTGTCAGATCCGACCTGAGATATAGCTGACAGCCCGTTCTCCGCTTCTGATGTGCAACCAGGCAGAAAACTGTGTCTGTGTATCAATCAATCCTAACATTACTGTACCACAGCGAGGGTCGAAAATTCAGAGAGGTGTCTCCCCTCAGGGGCTGGTCGGCTACAACAGAAACGGGAAGCACAAATTTATATGGGGTCTATAAATGTTGGTTTTAAATCAACTAAATGTAACTTAAATTTGGATTTGGATAATCTAACTGTCACCGAGCATACACACACACACATACACAGGCTGCCCCGAGCTCGAAGACTGGTGATTAAACTTTTCACAACATACTGGGAATAAATTATCATATTGTCATAATGTTTTAGCTCATTGTCATTTAAGCCCTCGTTGGGTCGGCATATTACTGCGGCTTCTGTTCTGCCTCCTGAATGTCTTTATGCCAGTTCACCGTATATGCAGGATTAATCAAAAGCCACTATGATGTTTGTGTTCCCTCCATTCGTAATACCCCTGTTACCTGTCCAACTTGATTATATGCTAATGCGCCCCAGTTTAGATGTGATTAATTGTGTGGTTGGTGAAGTAACGTCTTGATACACATCTGGGACAAGCAGTCTCGTTGGTCCTGTAAATAGGGAGCTTAGGCTCTTCAGGAACAGCAAAGTCTTTGGATAATGTTTGGACAATCTTTCTGAGGTGTAAAGGAGGTGTGAAACACAGATGAGGGATGCACACATACAGTGAAGACACACTGACATCAGTTGCCCTGTGAAACTTCCTCCTGTAAAAAAGGACAGAGGATGTACAGCAACTGACCTGGATACATAGAAGTGGGCCATTCAAAGTTCAGTTAAATACTTACTTTGGGCCTGATTCTTTCAGTCAACCCTTGTTGAGTTCCCCAGCTCCTAGTCGTAACTCTGATCACGGATACTCGTCAAGAAATCGTTCAACTGCCGTCAACCTTCCCCTCCCTGTCGACTTTCTAACGGACTGAGAAAAGGTTTCCTTCAATCTGTTCCAAATCAAAATGACATCCAATTACTTTCTTGCCTTTTTGCCGAATGCACCGCGTTAAAATAGCAATATGAAATGTCCTTTTTACATTGTCAGCTTCCTGCTTCCATGTTTCTTTTTCCAAGAAGCCACATTGTTAGTGCGGAGAAAAGGGTTTCAAAGGCTTCAGACTTTGATCCCATTTACACTTATACTAAAATGCAATCTGTAATCGGACACGTAATTCAGGCAATAAACCATCATAAAACACGTTTGCGTCTTTTCCTGCGTTCTTGTCTCCTCCACTGAGATCAGATCTTTGCCCACCAGAGCAAAACCAGTGAGTGAGTTTTAAAGTGGCTGCAAATGGGCTCAGTGTCAACATGTTTCTATTTGTTCTGTGTAGAGCGGAGGGATGTTTTTCTATTAGAAGAGGAGAACGCTGCCGCAGTTGCATATGTGGCTACTGTTAATGTCACAACTGCTCCGTTTAAATGAGATAGTGGAGTAATGAGTGCTGGGAGCACGTTGTTGTGACGACTGTGAGACGAATGGGACGGGAGCTGCAGCCTGTACATGCCGCTGCGGCCATCTGTGGCGTGTAAGTGCGCTAAGGTATAATGCCAAGGGGGTCGGCTACAGCCGTCTATCATCTATTTTAGAAAAAAAAAACCTTAATTCATACTTAGTACAGGAAAGACACACTTGCATCACGACTGCAGTTGGTGTTTGATAACAGTTTTAATTAGGTTTCAGGTTTGCAAAAGGAAACTCAGTATTTATTAAAGCCCCAGGCGTTAATAAATGAGTTCTAGCTGGCAGTTACATTGCAGCATTGCAAGAAGCAGATTGTATTATCTGCAGCCTGAAGCAAATTAACATTGATTCCCCAAAGCCACACTAGGCTTTAGTTATTATTTATTGTTGTGACCATAATGCTTCCCTCTCATCCAGCAAGAGCATCTCCACATCCTCAGACGAATGATTTTCTTAATTTGAACTTCAGTTATTTACAAAATGTTGAAAGCTGAACCTATACAGATTTGATAAGGAACTTTAGAGGATTTATATTCAGTTACCTGCGACTGAACTTTATACATGAGGTATTCAAGCACCACATTACTGACTAGGACTGCAGCAGTACAGGCAGCGTTAAGCCCTAAAACCTGCACACCAAATATTAAAAAAACAGGGCTCATTCTGTCTTTCTGTGATTGTTGTGCATAAAAACACTCTTCCTTTTCCGTCCATCTTTCCTTTCATAACCTCCCCCCTGCATCCCCTTCTGGCTCTGACAACCTCACAAGCTGCACTGACACGGCAGAAGAAATAATGTCATGTCATGACATGGCTAACTCAAAGACGGGATGTCGTTTATTTCTTTGGCTGTGTGTGAGATAGGAAGATAATGGCAGGAGAGAACACAGGAGGTGGATTCAGTGCACGTAGCACGAACAGTGATTTAGCTGGAGAAGCAGAAGGAAATATATGGATAGAAAAAGAGAGGAAAGTGCAAACATATCAAAAATGCAGAATGTGGAGCCAGGAACAGAAATTGTTTGACAAGGAAGTCAGTTACATTGTCTGCTACCGGGTATGCAGCTTTTGCAGTCTCTGAGCAACAGTGAATGTCATGAGAGGGAGGAAGAAATCTGACTTAATTGTATGCAGATACATTCAGATTTCAAGTCCATAGAAACTCATTTCCAGGAGATCTTCTTTTTCGTTTAAGTCAAAGTCTAGTGTCACAAGAGGCAGGGCCTCTGTTCAAATACAGATGCAAATTCTAATCAACAAGTACAGATTTACATTTCAATTTTAAGGAATTCAGTCAAAGCTGAGATTCAGAATAATTTAGTTCAAAACACTCCTGGTAATTATTATAGCCCAGACAAAGTGAATGTCTACACAGTGAATATCGAGGTGTCATCTTTGATAACAGGCACATTTTGGACACTTTAATTTAGTCGTGCAGTTTTCTGCAGATCAGGAGACTCTCCAAGATCAGATCAGTTAAGTCCAGAAGAGCTGTAGAAACAGTCATTAACGGTTTCATCTAAGGCTCTGCTAACCATCCCACCATCCAGGCTCAGGACCAAAGGGGGGCCAGGCGTTTTCAGTTAGTTGTCGGCTCGGCAGTGTGCTTCGGGTCAGGTTAGACAATGGTGGTAAACTTTTTGAGACGGTTATGAGGAAATACGCTGTTCCTTTCAATGACACACTGCAAAACATGAATCATGCAACAACAGGTGGATTGTGGCACAACTGAACTTGAAATCAAGTTCCTGATATGAGCCAATCCAATGCAGGGCTGCGCCTATATTACTGCTGCAAGACGAGAAAAAACTGGAGCCTTCAACTTACGACATACATAATTAATTTGTTATCCAAACAGTTGAAAATGAGTTGTGAGAGCCTCCACAGCCATTAAAAAATGTGTCAGTTGCTGTGTTGTGTTGCGTTGTGTGTGCAGTTATTGTGACTTACAGATCAAAGAGGTGAAATGAAAGCCTAATAAAATGTTTCGGGCCCGCTTTGAAATGGGATTAATTTAATGCTGAGGCAATAATGACTCCAAGATACAAGGTGTAGTCGTTCTTTCAAGTGTAGCGCAGAAGCTTATATGTCGTTTCCTCTTCTCACTGATGTTGAACGACCGACAGCGATGAAAAAGACAGCGTGGAGCCATTGATGTACGGACTTTAACATTTAGAGACTGCACTGTTCAGATGTGTCATCAAAATAAAATTGCTGGAAGATAGATCGCTATCCGTTGAATTAATAAAATGTTCAGAGGTTGTGACGAAAGCAGAACACACATGTCGCTAACAGTGTGTGTGGCCACCACAACGATGTCCGTTTTTAATGGAACTTGCAAAACCTTTAGGGGTTGGTTCCTGAATTTTCAAAAGATTTTTCAACATTTCTACTTGTTCAACTGATTCGCTCTGACTTCTTTCGAGTTAATGAGCAATTCATATTTTACTCTTTGGAATGAGAGCGGCAATTTCTGATGAAGGTCAAAAAGGAAAAGCTCGTTAGATGCAGACCCGAGCAAAAAAAAAACAGATTTTTTTTTTTTTTTTGTGTGAAAATAAAATGGAAAAATGACCATTCCCTCCAAAATCATAATCAATGTCCATATTGGGATGATGTGACACCAGTCACCAGTGGGACACAACCTGTATTGAGACCTGTCATGCTGTTTACTTCATATTTACTGGATTAAAGAGTTCCCTCAAGACTAATCCATGACTCAAGAGAAGCTTACACTTGAAAAAGTGACTCAACTTCGTTGAAGGGCGAGGACAGATTTATCCTGTTTCTTGAAATGTATTGAGGTCACAAAATATTACACAAACCGCTCAGTTCCGTTGGGGAGGATGCAAACTGGATTTCTCCAGGCAACTAAAGGAGCTACATGTATTTAAAGTTGATAAGTCAAATGATTACAACATGCATGCAATACTACACAGCTGTGCAGTAACCATCTGTGTGTTACTTCTACTACAAAAAAGACAGGGAGGTCACTTCAGTGCAGAATGAGGAAATGAAAAACCTAACTCACCGCTAGTATAGAAACTGGAAGCCATTTCGTCATAATAACTGTCCTGAGATTACCAGTAAACGCAGCCGTGTTACTGCAACTTCCACTAACACTAACCACTTCTCAGACAAGCGTTTATCGTCCCTCTATATTGCAGAACCACCTGACTTTGTGAGGAAGAGTTATGGACCAGCAGGCAGTAACAGCCCACCACAGGGCTCCACGATCCAACAGACGTGAAGTGTATGTGCCTGTGTGCATCTTTGTGTGCTGAGTGTAGGTTGAGGAAAACACACACTGCGAGACAGCTTGAGAGGCTGTTGGTTGGTCTGGAGGCTCGCTCAGTGGCCATGAGCAAAAGCATCTGAAGGACTATATGACGTGTGTGTGTGTGTGTGTGGCTAATAACTGGCCTCCAGCAGTCTCTTCCACAAAGACACCGTCAGGAGAAGCTAGTGTTTCAGCTGCAGTACAAAGACAATCCAGTACACTATAATATGATTTCCCCTACTGATGGTGTACCGAATCATTTATTATAGGGACTATTTCTTTATTAGAGATACGTTTCAGGCGGAGACCTTTGTTGCACCTCCTCTCTCTCCTCTCATTACCTGTCAACTCTGTAATTTGGGAAAAAGAGCCCTAATGAATACTTTCAGAGTAAGACATCGTTTCTTTGTTTCGACACCATTATCGTACTACAGACGTCTCTTTGTTGACTGCCGTCGGCCAACAAGATGACATTCACAAAGCTTGTCTGTTGATGGGGAAGGAGTTTATTTCAAAGGTTGTTCATGCTCATTCAAATGTTGTGTGATTTAAGGGGAAAACATTTGAGTTTAGCGGTTATGGGCCAAATTCTTATTTCGAACATCAGTATTGGCCCCAAAGTGGTCGAGGTGATGAGTCATGGTAACAGGAGTGTGTGTTCTTATTCATTTACCACTTTGATGATGGACTAGACAAGCATCTGTGTTTCTCAGTGTGCCCACTTTGCACAAGACTGACTCATGTTATCCAGCCATACAAGCAAGCAGCAGTTTGAGCGGTGGACAAGTTCCTACAACATGTTGTAACCACGGAGTATAAAAGGCTGGTTGTTGCATCCCCATGAATGAGATGTGTCCCGGTCAAAAACCTACTAATGAAATATTTAGCAGATAACGTCATAACAGGATGTGTTTTCAGTGATACCAATGCCGTTATTGATTCTGCTCAATTCCCGTATTGATTCCTGTGAGTCTTTCAGGTTGTTATGCTAAAGCGACATAAGACACCAGCCAAGCGCAGCCGGAAATACCAAGTTTTTAAGCAGTGCTGCACCATGTTCACACCACTTTCTCCAGTTTTATACACAGTCAAACTATTGTTATGCAACCGAAGCGACTTCAAAAACTTCTACAGCGCATCACGTCTACAAAACAAGTTTGTAAATGTCATAGCAGGATGAATTAATTATCTCCATCATTAATAACTGCAGCACACACATGAATGAATTAAAATGATCAAAGTATCCAGGGATTTTCTGAAGCACAGTAGGGATTAGGAGGGAGAATTATATTTTGCTGTTGGAACAGGGGAGCGTCTCTGACATGGATGTACTTGATGAGATTTCAGCCATGAATGCGCTTAAGAGAAAATTACAAGCTGCTAACCTCCTCTGGTGATGAAAGCACTACAAGCAAGAGTAGAGGCAATCAATAGGGAACCACAGAAAAGACATTAGTAACATGCCCTAATGAGAAGGAGTAACATGCCGCCCGAGCCGAGGCGCAACGGCCGACGTTGAGTATTCGGAAGGCAACTGTTCAACCTCTGTTTACCATTATAATAAAAAATTATTTGATGATTATATTCTATTCATGTTCTAGCAGCGACTCACCCCTGTTGGGATTTTGTTGTTGGTTTGCTGAGATCCACAATAAAAGCAGTCGATTGCATCTCCACTGTTCGTAACATTCAAGTAAATCACCCATGAATGGTGAATTGACATTGTTCCAATAGAAAAAGCCACAAATACGTTCCACAAGTTGCACACTACTTCCCAGTGATGGCACGACAATCAGTGTTTAAAATACAATGTGTCTGTGTGCCCAGCCTCAGTGGTTGATGCTGCTGCCAATTACACAGTTTTTCCTCCAGTTAGTCCAAACATAACAGGGAAGGCTTAGAGGAGGAAATAGAAACTTTCATGAGATGCGATAAGACAAATCACTACTCCATAAAACGAGTGAGATAGACAGCGGCGAAGCCAGAGAGGAATTTATAAGGAAAAAGTCACATGCAATGACTTTCTCTTTCTTTTACAGCAAATAGCTTCCATATATTTAATGGTACGAGAATCAACTTGGGCAGGACCTGAACACAATTATTGACTTGAAGTCATTTGATTCAAGTGTCACCTGATGCAGAGAGAGAGAACATCATGACTCACAACTTGTGCACTGAAGTACAATTTACCATGAATACAGGTAAACTAATGCCATCAATAGAATGGTGGGGACTCCAGTTTGCTGGAAAAAGCTTGAAACTCTAAATGTTAACATGGAAGCTGTCAGGCTACGCCGCCACATCATGCACCGCAAGACACGTTTTCAAATCAGGTTGAGCATCACTAGAGTTGAAGCATGTTCACTATGATGGATTTCCTACACAGCAAGTTTCTTCAACATGATTTACTACATAGGCAAAGAAAATGAAGGCTGACAGGTTTTTAGAAATGTTGTGAAATATAATGTGCTGTCTGACTCGCTCTCATCAATCACACTTAAGGAAACAGATTTAAAACGCGAGGAATGACAAAATGTCCTTTAGGAGGAACTTGAATCATTACAGGTAGTTTTACTTGTTTCAGCTTTTTCACTTCAGCCCCTTTGAATAATTTTGTTTAGCAGTTCATTGACGTTCAACTTAAGTAAATCACTAGTTTGAAGGTGTTAAAGACGACAATTGCAGAACCTGAACCGAAAATCTGGTGCAAGACAAATCAGACCTCAACATAAACAATAATAAAAGACTTGACTGACAGGTTAGAAGATAGGTCTATCTAACACGAGAAACACCTTCAGGCAAAATTGAGTGTGAAGCCTCCAGTGGACTTTCAGAGTGTCTGAGAATCAATGCCGAACACTTTCCAAAATGCTTCACATTGCTTCTTTTACCTTTAACCGTCATCCATCTGAGTACAAAAGAAAAAACAAATTTCTCACTATTTTGGGTGACAGAGTAGCATGTGAGCACAAAACTGGAAATTACACTTGAACACAAGACAATGCTTTCGTATAAGACTGTATCGTGTCCAGCTCTTAAGTATTGTAAAACTACTGAGATGCAACTGAGATTCTTTTCTTGGTCCATTGCAAACAGCAGGCAGAAACCTTGGGAGCCTGCGAGAGCTCTAACGATATCATCAACCATAGACTGCAACCTGCAGCGGTGCCATCCCCCGGTCCATTCAGCTGAGCCAGCACCTCAGCACGGCTGATGTATAGTAGCTGTCGAGCACTCCTTCTCCATCCTGTGCATTATGATTTAATTTCATCCTTGCAACAAGCAGATATGCGGCCGCCTACACACGATGTTGTAAGTCTGGGTGAGGCAGGGTACAACAAAACTGTAAGAAATATCACGAAACACTGCATGGTTGTCCCATTAAATACTGCCATCACTCCAGTGAGGTTTAAATTATCGTGTGTGTATGACATCCGCCGTAGAAGGAGTCATAAGATTCAATCAATACCGTATTCCCCAGGGACAAAGACAGGCCAGCCACTGAGGGGCTGGGAGCAGGGCAGCTAGAATTGAGTTTGGGCATTGAAGGCAAAGAGAAGCGACACAGTATGATACTTAATTATGTTATAAGATTACAGCCCAGACAGACGCTGATACAAGACGAGCAGGAGATGTATTCAAACGAGTATAGTCGAGGATCAGATGACATAAGCAGTCTGGGACAGCTGTGCAGAGCCCAGACGGCACTGCAAACCTTGTGGAAAATTTGCAGGAGCCATATGCTGGTAATATTGTAAGTATACTTTTGGAGGATCCCTTCAAAAAGTTAAACTTGTAGAAAACTAATGAGAGAAGAAACGAATGCAATCTCATGACAGTCATTCCTTACATTCACAGGAATTGAGAAAGACCCATGTAAGTACATATGTATTTCTAGCCTGTATTGCTCAGATATAATATTCAATAGCTTTTGGTATAAAGAGTTCAACTTGGACTATGTAGTGGCTTTTTCCACTGTTTGACATTTTTGAGATTTAACAATTAGTCAAAAAAGGAACTGGCAAATTAATCAATAGCTGAAACTGAAAGTGATCGTTGCAGCCCTATCGTGGTACGCGGTCAAAACTTCACCTAGAAAGTGAAAGAGAAACTGCTGTTCTTTGCTCTTTAATATGCAGCGTGTGTCTGAAGAACTGGCATCAGTTCTCCTCGCCTTTTTCTTCAGCCGATCTGCAAGTCAAAGTCTTTTGGGGTGAAGTTAAATTGAATTTCTCTAAAATGGTTATGGAATAGTACATGAGAGGCTGTCAAACTCCTCCTCTGTTCTGTATTTTGAAATACTGTGGGAGGCACATTTCACAATCACAGCCTATTGTGTTGAACAATGACGGCCCTAAGTCATCAGAGCCTTCGGATACTTTTTGAATGCTTTTTGTGTTGCCCCTTCAATTATTTTCCTCAGAACATATCTTTGAAGACAGAAAGTTCGACTACATTTGCAAGTACAAAGGCAGAGTTCATTAAGACTGCAGGCTCCTTCGCTCGCAGCTTTAGCAGCTTTACAGACACTATCTCAGTCGCCCTCTTCTTCCTGTTTGAAATCATAATTATGGCTTTACTTTCTCATTTCTTGTGTAGTCGGTTCTGTCATGACGACTGATGTCCTCAAAGTCTGTTGACAGCTCTAGCAGCACAGGAACAGATGAGATTATTCATAACGCCAGAATGCTTGGTGATACCAGCAAAATCCCTTGCTTTCGGAGGGCACACAGTCGAGGAAGACAGGAGAGTACAGGCACAGCACTATGGAATTCATGCTGCTAGTTGGTGCAAGTGCGGTTGAAGTTTCAACGTTGCTTTACACATAGCAGAATGATCCAAGTGTCACACACATTGAGGCATACAGTTTATTAATTAAACTCTGGTATTAACTGGCATATAAAGTCCGGGTATTGCATCGGTGTCTGGACTGAAAATACTGATGCATCCCTACTGCATAGCAACGATCATTTTTGCTCAACTATGAAACATAACCGTCCATCACTAGTGTTCACCTAACTGTCAGAGGCTTGAACATCATTTGTGTGGAAAAGAAGCCAATCTAAAAGCGCTAATCCCATGTGAAGAGGCAGGATTAGCCTTGCAACAGAGAGAATAAGCATTGTTTCATCTGCAAGTCTATGCATGCACACTCCACGGATATGAATAGGACAATGAGGCATCTGATCACAACGAGCCTTCAGTCTCTCGCAAGACTAATAATATGGAACCAAAGGCTCCAATGATGTAACACTCATAGCCAGTTCTTCATCTGGCCCCGATCATCACTGAAGGCAACACTGACCCCTGCTTCATGATGAAGAGGGTGTCATAAAAAGCCGTTTTTGACATGAAGCCTGAATATGTAAATGACTGATAGGCTTGCAACTGAAAGCACGCACCACATCAATAGAGTGGAAGTGAGAACTGAGCTTTAGAGAACATGATTGGAAGGACAAACCCACATGCATTGAGCTACAGTAGCCTCTATAGCACACAGCAGGACAGAAATGCAAGGAGGAAAGCTGATCCTGCAGCCAATGAGAAGATTGTAACGTGAGAGTCAGTGTAACAATCATCCGTGGGGCGTGATGGTGGACTCCACCTTACTGCTTATCAGGCTGCTACAGCTTCATGTAAGTCAGGAGGCTGGTCTGTCTTAATGTTAAAATTGAAATAAAGCAGGAATCACAGTTGTTTGTGTGGAAGCAGATGTATCATAAAGTAATACCAGTCTGGACAGTTCATGCCAGACCACACTTTAAATCTGAGGTACACCTGCAAATGTCCAGTCAGACAAAGCTGCACAGATTAAAATGCTGCATATTTTACCAGCAGTAATATTGATCCACTTAACTCAGAGGACCCGCTGCTGCCGCACTGTGACCCTTCATTTACTCATATTGAATTTGCAAAAAGAACAGCAGAGAAAAAACCTTAAAACAACGGAAGCTTAATGGTATTGTAATGCAATAAATAACATCGCAATGACCTGGTGTCGCATCACGCGTTACAAAGGGTGAATAAAAGACGTTCTGGAAAAGCCTAAGCGACGATGCATTAAACACATCGGACATGTCAGTGTTTGTAGTCGCTCATAGTTAAATGCATTTTCATACCTTGAATCACAACAGGCTCAGGTGAGCGTCACCCGGACCGACTGGCAGCTTCTATGGTGGTCGATATAGGAAAAAAAAAGCTAATTCTCACACTGACACATCCCAGCACAGTCCAGACGAACGTCCGACAGACCGTTAGCCGCCTCCGATTGGACTTAATAAAGCGAGAGGCGCAGCAGAGACAGAGGAGCCTCAGTGTGCACAGACGCATAGCAGCACCGGACCAAACGTTGCTCCATATTCCCAGTGACACACAAAAAAGAAAACACTCACCGCTGTGTTCGCCACGGAACGTCGACGTTTTGTTTATTTCATTGCCTCCGCTGAGCTGCTGTGTGGAGTGGTGCGTCACCGACTTCCGCGGTAGCCTGGAGTGAAAAAAACGCGAGAGAAATAACGAGTTTAAAGCGCAGGCACCGCACGCGGCTGCGCGAGGGTTGTGCGCGCCAAGAGATGAGGTGGATGAGGATGCCGCTAGTGGTGATGGTCAAATGTTCCTTATCTTACCCAGGAGGACCATGTTGGTGTGAGAAATTGATTGATATGGACAGAGCCCACTTACCCATCTCACACAGCTCAGTT
Organism: Macroramphosus scolopax; assembly: GCA_901007825.1. Taxonomy (NCBI): domain Eukaryota; kingdom Metazoa; phylum Chordata; class Actinopteri; order Syngnathiformes; family Centriscidae; genus Macroramphosus; species Macroramphosus scolopax. The sequence continues at coordinate 116,591 of CAAKHC010000677.1, forward strand.
CATTTTTACCACCTTATTACAATTTTTACACTTACATTTGTAACTTAGCAGACACCTTTGTCCAGACTGGCTTACAATAGTATATTTGGTATATTTTGTCTTTAATCTGCTTTTACACCTGCTAATGTAATATTTGTTTCACATTTCTTCTCTTATAAACCCAATATCCAGCAGCATGAGGCCTGTAGAGACAAAAAAAAATTAAGGCTAATGTTGCTAGCACAGGTACATTGGTAAGTAGTTTTTAATTCCATGAATCAGATTTAAAACAAAGACAAGTTTGGAAAATACGTTTAAGTAAAGTTAGATTGACAGAGCGACACAACTCTCAGATCAGCTTTTTAAATATGAAACTGCAGCCAGCTGGTTAGCTTAGCTTAGCACAAAGGCTGGTAATAGTAAGTCTTACTGGAGTAGTTACTGGAGTCTCAGCTTGTTGCCTGGCAACTGATCTATACGAAAATAAATGGTTGCCTTTACGCTTATGTTTTTGTATGGATGAACTGCCAACGAGATATATCAATTAGCTTTGAGCAGAGCATGACTAGTAGTTTTCCCTTGTTTCTCGTCCTTGTGCTACGCTAAGCTGACTGGCGTTTGCTAAATCTAATACATAATTCACAGACACGAGAGTGGTCGTACATAACAAATGTAACAAGCTTCCCATTTACAACAGTCAGCTAGCATGTTTCCCAAAATATGTAAACTATCCCTTTAAAGAAGACAATATAATGATTGATTATGCTTTCTGTACACATTGTGACATCAGATTATATGCACAGCAAATATTTCTTCCAGAAAATCAGTTTGTAAGTATTATCATTACTGTTGCTTATGAATAGCCCGCAGTGTACTGAATGATGAGCTTAACTCAAGTCAATGACTATAGTTCTGTAATACCACACTAAGAGATCCACACTCATGGCAGTATGTTGGGAGAGGCTCACTTATTGAACAAGGGAATGTATCCTCTGTTGACTCAAAGCCTCCACTCTGTCTCTGTGAAACCTGCCATTGTATTTGGGCTTATTACTAATGCACAGCCCGCCACCCTGTTCTTGGGGTGGGACAAGGGAGCCTCTGTGCTCTGTAGGGATAAAGTGGGAACCTCAGAAGTGAGTCTGCCAATTTGTCATGCATTGGGTTTTTTGCGTCAGAGAGATACAGGCTGAAGGGACGCATGCAGGGATTAGGATGGGACTTAATGCGTATAATGTGTAGAGAGACAGGCAAGTGATGCACAGCTGTCGTGTTGATTGCAAAACAGCCACATCTACAGGAATTTTTTTTTCCGCGAAAAAGGATAAAGCAGCCAAGGTGAAGACACTAACATACAGTCCTGTACACAGTGTTTATCTGTGTGAGGCTGGATTTATAAGAAAAAAAAGCAAGGTGACAGAGGAAAGTGGTGGGTGAGAAGTGAGAAAGTAGATAGTAGATTGGAACTGAGTGGGGCGTTATGTTGAAAGATTTTCTTGGTGTGCGCTCCTCCTGCTTTCATGCCTGCCTCAGTCAGACTGGCAGTGCTTGATTGTCTTCTATTTGCACATATGACACAGCAAACGTGACACTTTTACCTCATACAGGTACTGATACATAGTAACTGTTTGAAAAACAGAAACACTCAAGGCTAGGTAGTAAATCCAACCTATTGCTTTGATTCTAGAATACATAGCTGATACCCTTTGTAGATGCATTTAAATTGGCTGATAACCCAACTCTCTGCACTAGATTGTTCGTGTTGTTTCAACTTTTTGACCCCAGATCCTCATCATCCCATTGCCAGCAAAGTTTTACTTCATAACAAAGCTGGTGGTCTATAAAGTGTAGTGGTTAATAATGATTGCTCCAAAAACTATTGTAACAATAAAATCACAATCCGTACCGAGCAGAAATTAATCCAACAAAAGTAACTGTGCAATTTCTAATGGCTTACTAATACATAGGTAATCAGTAACTTGAAATGTATTTCAAAGGATCTTTATCTACTGAAACACATTTTTGCTCAGAATATGTGCACTCCCACCCCCATTGAGTTCTTCTTACATGAGCTATCTTTAGAGAAGATAGACAAAAGCATTGTTTTTTGGGGCGATGAAAAATATAGACTCAGCACTTGGCAGAGTCGCAAGAGGCAAGCTGAGCGATCCTGAAACTGAAAATAGAATTTATTTCGGTTTTACGTGCTGCACAGAAGCAGTACTTTTCAAATGGGGAAGCGGCTAAAACAAACCAAATCAAGTACTAACAAAACCCAAATGAATCTCAGAAACTACATTATGCAGTGAGAATGAAAAGCATCCACAATGGAAAACAAAGGTATTGCACTGTCATGAGGTCAAAGGACACAGGATTATGATTTAAATCATTTAGAGTTTAAAATGAAGGATCAACATTTTATCTCTGACCTTTCGTCTATGATATTGGTAAGCTTCCAAAAACAATGGATCGTATACTTCATGCCTCCTCCCAGACTTGTAAATCCTCCATTTTCCTAGCTCCATGCCTTAGATTGTAACAAGGCTATTTTGAGGGTTTAGGGATGGATAGGGGTCAAATTTCTCTATTTATAAGAAATAAGAAAAGATCGTCAAGTGAAAAACAACTAGCATTTCAAGAACCCAGTAACAAAATACTCTGTCAGGATTGTTCATGTGCAAAACCTTGCTGTTAACCTTGTTAACACTTATTGAGTGTGGAGCGAAATGTGTGAAAAAGGAGTCAGAGTATTGCCTCGAGTTACATTCTAACAATGCTTAAAATGTGGAATGTGGTAATAAATCAAATGAAAATTAGAATCTACTTATTTAAGATTAGATGTATTTTTGCCCCCTGCTGGCCTTCACAAGGAATTCAGCTTCAGGTTCAGAAGTGTCTCTGGCTTCAGGTCAGACTCAGCCGCTACATCCTGTTCTTTTATTCAGTCTATGGCTTGAAATAAAATCATTATGAAGTCGGCACCTCATCTGGAGTCCACGTTGAGGTGCATTTGTCCGACATATTGAGATATTAAGCAGTGTTTCAGCAGTAGGCTCTGCAGAGTCCAATTACCTCGGATCAAAGCCAGCCAAGCCATGACGGGGGAAAGTTAAGATACAAACCCTGAGATGGGAGTCAGGTCAGATAAAAACATATATTTATGTTTTTGATGACACTAAACGTTGTGCATTCTGTCGGGGATGGGTTAAATGCAGATACATTTTGTTGTAATCTGTCCATTGACAATAGACTTTATTCTCAGTTTTTTTTTTTTTACAAGTAATCCAACATTTACTGTTTCATTATTTCCAGACTCCACAGAAACTTAAGGAGTAAATAAACTGTTTGTACTTTTCTTTGTTTATCATTCAGGGGTGTTAACCTGCTGAGCCACTGGTAATGTGCAAGCTAGTCAAACCATTAGCAGATAGTAGCCTAGTAGGATAACAAATACATCCTGATATGGCGTCACAGTGCTAATGAACACAGCTGGCCTGACAAGATGTTGTCGTCAATTCTGTTTTCCCAAACCACGACTAGAAGTAGGACTTTGGGTCTAATGCTGAGCAGGTTCGTAAAAAAGTGTCAGCTTGTTGCTAAGGAACTGGCGTAACGTCTGAGTCAGGCTGACGGGAAAGTCAATGTAACAAGAATGAGTCTGAGATTCCAAACAGAAACTGGTCTTCTTAGAAAATTTCCTAAGAGCAAGCAACAGGAAAAGGTTCCCTCAAAGTGAAGGTAATGAGGAACTACAAACTAAGAACACTGCAAAGAAATAAGAGGAAATTAAGACCCGATGAACCGAGTGTAGGATACTTTATTAGATTAAACCCCTGTAGATACTATGACAGCATTTTAAGTTTTTGCAACAGCTGAGCAATAAAAAAAGACTTACAAAAGATGTTTTATGGCAACCACATTACTATACACACATCATAAATACCATAAACAACCCCCCAATCCCAACATAGTTTACTCAATAGGCATACGGATTACAGCTGACATTCACACCTACACAAATTGCATACTTGCTATTCAAACCCACCTTGAATTGAAATTAGTATTTTATTAATAAATATGAAGTATGTAATCAATACGGGATGTACTGCTCTCTTTTACAAAACATTTCATTAGTGATGTCAATCTGTATGTGCCCATGTAACAAAGAGGTGCAGAATATAAAAATCTTGATGACGACAACAGAAAAACTTCATAAGACAAACACAGAAATTAAAAGATCCCTCGGCCCATAATGAGGGAAGTCAAAGTATAAATATGATTGTTCTAAAGTGCATCTGTCAAAGACTTGTCAAATGAAAAGTCATCAGCGGCCCTATTTCTCTTTTAAAGGCTGGCAAAACTAAAAATAGATATGTCTGAACATGCAGCAGATATATTTTGCAAATAACCTACCTACATACATGCACAGGTTTTTTTTGTTTTGAAAAGTACAAGGTAAAAGATGAAAAGGATGAACAACTTCACATTGTCAAGAGATGCTAATTAGTTGTTTGCCATTCAGTCGACTCTGGTTTGTTCATTCTTGGCTTTGCAGAATATTTTAAACTTTAAGCAAACATGGCTGGTTAAAAAAAGCACACAGTGGTGAATGAGATCTTTCTATCCGATATAAATGACTTTTTCTTTCTGCCAGTTTAATCTCTAGATCTTTAATGCATCCCTCATGAGCAGTGAGGGCTGTAGGGTCTAGATCTTAGGCAGTTTAGGAGCACTGATAAGAGGGTTGTTTTCTTGCAGAAATCGTCTTCCGGCACTCTTGTAGTCATAAGTGCAGTCATGGGTCTCTGCATAGCGGTGCGTGGCACAGAAGTTGTGACCACACCTGAAAGAACCAGATTAACAGATGTTTTGTTCTGAAGGCTAAAACAGACAAAACATAGCTTTTGTTTCCGTTTCTTCATCAGCAAACAAACTCAGGGGCCTGTACAATATGAAGGAAATGAAACTTTGAAGTTTAAAATTGTGTAAATTAAGTAAATCCATTAAGTTAATTGCAGAAACTTATCTTTCCAACCTGGTATCGGTATTTGGGGAATTTAACCTTTCAAGAGGTTGGTTTTTTGAGATTACGGTTGCATAATGATGTATCAGGTTAAATATGTAAACTCATGACTAGACATCAGAATGAAACTTTGATGAAACAAGCAGTGAACACAGATGTTTTCATGGCCGAGAGGCAAACTGATCAACCATGAAAAAACACTTCTACCAGAACGGATGCTTCAAGGACAAGACTGACACAAATATGGAGGGATTTATTTCAAGTCATGCACTGAGTGTGTGTGTGTGTGCGTGGGTAGAAATGCTGGAGGCAATTTTACCTGCACTCGTAGCTGGTGGCCAGGCCAGTCTTCTTGCCACAGAGGAAGCAGAGCTTTGAGCCCTTCTTCATGCTGCCTGCGGGAGCCTTGACTGGAGGTAGGTGGTATGTTGGAGTTCCTAAGCGTTAAGGAAACATCTTTAAAACACCCTACATGAGCCAGTCTGAAATATCTGATCCTGCAGTGAAAAGGTTTGTACCAGATGAATCAACATCAATTAGATTGGCCTCCTTTATTAAATTATTCAATTATTCATGTGTGCAGGAAGCATAACTGGACATGTTACATTCATTTTATAACCTTTTCTACTTTCAACAACGCCCCATGGTTTCATTTGCTCTTGTGAAAATTTACTCAAGCTGGATCTATTATAATAATCATGAAGCCATAAAGGGTCGGATAACCGCAGAATGGCAGAAGGGAGGAAAAAAGGCACTGCTCCCAGCTCATTACTTTGAGGCATGTTGAAGTTCTGACCTCACCACAGCAACAATGTCAGAACGTTTGTCCTCAGAAGCTGGAATTCAGCCACAAGTGCAAAATGCTTTCAAATTTCAACCGATAGAGAGCAGCCCAGATGGAGACCTCTGAATCCCGTCATCCTGTCTTCAACATTTTACATTCTTTTGTTTAACATGTATGATATTTTGCTAAATGTCAGATTTGATACCCAAAGATCAGAACTCCTCAAATACACACTCACACAAAAGAGGTTCAGAGACAAGAAGACTCTAAAGTAGTAATTTACAAATGAAAGATATTTTAAATTTGTGATAAATGATACGGATAGTTCTGCCACAATTAATGTGCATGTCAAAACGTTTGTTCATTTCTTCCTGTATGTCAGCGTGCAACTGTGATTTTTCTGTATGTGGAAGCAAGCAGGAAGCCTCGGTTTCTGCGCTGTGGGAATAGAGGAACAGATAAAACTGCCAGCTGTGTGATGAAGGAACTGGAAGCTCGCTGTCAAGCTGCTGGTGTGGGGTTGGATTTGTATTTGTTAGGTGCACTTTGATCTGCAACACAACAGACATACATCATGTTCAAATACATTAAGACGCTCTACTGTTGCTGTAAACTTATTGATGGAAATGTAATAACATTTAATGTAGAGCTGTCACAATCATGTTGCCATTGTTCCCAATTCTAATCTGACTTGGTTAAGACTATACTTTGATGCACACAGCAGCATTATAGAGGTATGGTGTGTGCCAAAAGTATTTTTTTGTAAGTTTATTCGTTTTACTTGTAATTAGAGTTGATTTGTATTAATGTTCTTTGAAACTGCCGACATTTGTTTGTGTAGTTCAGTTCAGTTAACGGTGACGAAGGAAAGGTTCCAACAGGGTGGTGAAAACTTGTATACCTGGAGCACAGAGGGTTTCTAAGAAAAATGTATCCTCTATATATTATTGAAAACATGAACGATGTCTGAATTTTCCCTACATAGTTCTTCAAGGGTAACATCTAGGAACTAATGGATTAATGAAATAAAGCATTTCCAAAATATACACTGGTTGGTTAGGATTCTTCAGAGTAGTTCAGGACATCCATAACTTACTTTTATGTCTAAATCTACACACATTACCCAATGATGTAAAGGCAGGAACATTGTACATCTCGCCACAGAGGTTATCTTTCCGGTGCCGTTTGTTTGCCTGTTAGCAGGATAATGTAGAAACTGCCTGGCTGATTTTCATTAAACTAGGTGGAGGGGTGGAGCATGGGCCAAGGAAGAACCCATTAAAATTTGGAGCAGATCCAAATCACCTCGAGATATGACATTGAATTTTCAGAGGCTAGAGTGGTAGAACGTGTTTGAAATCTCTATTTAACTGAACTCTTTGCCCGGAGTGTCACATCCACCGCTTACAACTGGCCAGGCTAACGCATCCCTACAATAAGCATTGAGGCTAAGTATCATGTTATACGATCAATTTATCAGTTCGATGTGGGTGGAAGTTTGAGGAAGTCACCAGTTACTTAAAATATGGTCAGGCCTCTGAAAGAATATTAAGCACCCAATCACGTAGTGCAGAGCTTACCAAGGATCTCTACATTCTGTCATTGCTTGAGCATCTATGTGGAAGGACAAGGGAAACTGCCACAGTGAAAGTGTGTGGAAACAAAACAAAAAGACCAAAACGACAACAAAAAGCTCTGCTGCCTTTGGTTAATGATCCATCT
>CAAKHC010000678.1:0-13131 GCA_901007825.1 Macroramphosus scolopax
AAACCTCCTCAGTGATGAAGGTGAGCAGATCCAGATCCTCTCACTGACCTTCACCTGTCTGCTGTCCTGTTTGGATGTGAACAATCATCCTCAGTGATGAAGGTGAACAGATCCAGATCCTCTCACTGACCTTCACCTGTCTGCTGTCCTGTTTGGATGTGAACAATCATCCTCAGTGATGAAGATGAACAGATCCAGATCCTCTCACTGACCTTCACCTGTCTGCTGTCCTGTTTGGATGTGAACAATCATCCTCAGTGATGAAGGTGAACAGATCCAGATCCTCTCACTGACCTTCACCTGTCTGCTGTCCTGTTTGGATGTGAACAATCATCCTCAGTGATGAAGATGAACAGATCCAGATCCTCTCACTGACCTTCACCTGTCTGCTGTCCTTCAGACATTCGACCTGACTTTACTGCACTTGTTCAATCACAGGCTGGATTTCTCTCATTGAACCAGAATAAGAACTCAACACAGCAAATGAAGTAATTAGACTACAAACAAAAGAGCAGTAGCACTTTTACTTTTAAAATTGAATTAAATTCATTTTTGTGAATATTGATTAAATAGTGATGTAATGTTGGTGCTCTTCGTCTGCCTGCAGCTCAGTTTCACAGCCTAAGTTTAATGTTGACTCTTACCAGCAGCAGCTGATCAACCATCAGATCAGATCAAATCCATTATCAACCATGCAATACACTGCTGTTTATAAAGAGATAACATTAATATTGAGCAAAATTGATTTTGGCCTTTTTGTCCAGCCCTCAACAACAATCACGTTTTCTCATCAGGCCCCTTCGGTAAATTAACTGCCCAGCCTGCTCTTGAGGAACAACAAGTGCTTATTTGTTGAGGTGCTTACAAAATATCCCTTTAAAGCACTTTACCAAATTTCCCCTCAGGAACCACTAAAGTATTTCTGATTCTCAATGTTCCCATTGCAATTCATGAGAGACGATGGCAACAAGTCAGTGCAGGGCTGATACACATTATACTGGTATGTTTCTAATGGTATAATGAATCACTTGTCCTCCCTTGTTCATATTGCTTCAGTCCCTTAAGTGAGAAGCCTAATCTTGAAATTTAGCGTTGAATGTTAAATTTGTGGCACTGTGTTTAGTAAATTTCATAGTGCAGGCATGCACATCTTGTTTATGTACTGTATGTGTACATGGTTTTATATTTCACTGATTTGTTCATTCATCACTTCCTCGGGGAATAAGTGGAAAAGTGTAATTTGGTGTCGTCCAGAAGATTCACCTGTTGGCTTGTTTTCAGAATTGGACATTGACAGTCGATTTTTGGTTTGCAAGTGTACAGTGTTTTAATCCCCCTTCCTAAACTCGTAATGACTTTGAGCTTTTTTAATGCCATCATCCTTTGTTCCCATTCCCAAAGAGTCAATGACTGTAGAACATATATATACATATGTATGTATATATATATATATATGTATATGTATATGTATATGTATATGTGTAGCTGTTTTAATGTAAATGGTTCCAGCAGGGGTTTCATAGCTAAAACAAATGTATTGCATTTTTGTATGCTTTCATTATGCGTTTTAGTGTTCAAACATGTATATTTATCATTAAACTAAGTTTAAAAGTTTGTTTGCAATGCACCTGTCCCTTCTGTGGGTATCACTTCTGATATACTTTTAGAAAGAGAGTTGTTATGTCCCTGGTCGAAGAGAAACCTGAACACAATACGTAGCTGCTCTCCACTCTTCCCACTCCCAAAAAGGGCCAGCTCACAATGAGTAACATTTTAGAAAAGCAGTGTATTGTGTCAGAGATGATCAATGCATAAACAACAACTAAAAATGCACTAAAGAGCAATAACTTCCCTTTCATAGTAAAATAAATAAACATATGTCTTAGCTGACTTCTCAACCCAAAAACAGGAGAAAAAGGTGCAAAAAAGGTCTTTTCCCTCCTACCAGGCTGGTATCAACACATGATCTGTATTTACAAAGAGACAAGTACAATATTTAATACAAATCAAGTCTTTCAGGGTTAACTAAACCCACAAATACACAATTACACTCAATGGTTTTCTGACTGTTAGTGTAACTCACAAGCTCAGGAATACACACAGGCAAACCGCTGGCACAATGAAGAAGGTGGTGGTGAACATGAAGACAGCTGGTGTAAGCTGGTGCTTAAGAAGGAGGCTGAAATCTGTTGGTCCAATCCTGAGGCAGGAATTGACCTCAAATGCTGTAATCGCAGGGCTCAACTTAGTCCTCAAAGTTGATGTGTTGGAAGCAGGAAAAGTGGGCAACATTCTGGATGTGAGCGACTTTGACAAAGACCAGATTGTGATGGCTTGACGACTGGGTCAGAGCACCTCCAGAACTGCAGCTGTTGAGGGCTGTTCCCGGTGTGCAGTGGTCAGTACCTACCAAAAGGGATCCAAGGAAGAATACCGGTGGACCGGCGACAGGGTCACTGGCAGCCAAGGCTCATTGATGCGCCTGGGGAGTGAAGGCCAGCCCGATCCAACAGAAGAGCTGCTGAAACCGTTAAATTGCTGAAAACATTAATGCTGGTTCTGTTAGGAAGGTGTCAGAACACACAGAGCATCACAGTTTGTTGTATACGGGGCTGCGTAGCTGCAGACCGGTCAGGGGGCCCATGCTGACCCCTGTCCACTGCTTAAAGCACCTACAATGGACACGTGAGCATCAGAACTGGACCACGGAGCAGTGGAAGAAGGTGGCCTGGTCTGATGAATCACGTCTTCTTTTACATCATGTGGATGGCTTAGCTGGGGAACACATGGCGCCAGGATGCATGATGGGAAGAAGACGAGCTGGCGGAGGCAGTGTGATGCTTTGGGTAATCTTCTTCTGGGAAACCTCGGGTCCTGCCATTCATGTGAATGTTACTGTGACACGTACCACCAACCTAAACATTGTTGCAGAACAACTCCACCCCTTCATGGAAACGGTGTTCCCTGATGGCAGTGGCCTCTTCCAGCAGGATGATGTTTCCTGCCACACTGCAAACATGGCGATGAATGCGATTTGAAGGTACAGTCTGATGTAGCAAGCAGTTCATGCACAAATTCATCAGAAATGGGTCCCCAGTGCTGTCACAGTCAGTACCAGTACATTCCTCCCCATGTGTCTGTGAAGTGAGAAATTGAAGATATTTTCAGACAAAATGAAACCAGTTACTGTAAATTAATATACGTGACAGTCAATAAAATTAAACGTGCTGACCAAAAAAAATAAGACATGTCATTTTGATGTAAACAAGCGGTCTCCAATCTAATTAGAACACTGTTCAGCTTCATCAACTTTATCATTTTAGCTGTATACAACATATTTACTCTGTTTGCTGTCTAACAGCTGTTAGTGATTCAAAACACACGCCTGTGTTAACTCGTGACTGTCACAATTTAACTTGCAAATGGACAGATGCCGCCTTTTAATAGCGGCCTGAATTAGAAATAATGACCTTAAAAAGTAAAACCCACCGACTGTGTTTTTGTGAACAAAAATGTTTGAACGTCATTGTGCTATAGATATTTCTGGTGTTGAAACGATGTACAGTAGTGAAATATCTCACTTCACAGACACTGTTTTATCGAAACTGGCGAATCTGCGAACGACAAAATCAGGATAACATTACCCACAAATATCACCAGGAAACGCCGGTAAATCGCCGGTTAAAGTGGTACAACGGAAATGACGCCAAATATTTGCGGTCGAAGCTTTCCGACAGGAAAGAAGCAACTTAAAGCTCAGTAGTATGCCAGTTGACCGAACATTTTTTTGAATCTTCAAGAGGAGTCGAGCGATATTCAGAACACAACGGAGCTGTCAGCGAGTTCCGACTGTAGAACAATGACTAGCCGACTGGCCTTCCAGACTCAGTTGGCATCCATCATGGAGGTCCTTGCTAATGCAGCGGTAGCGGAGATCTGTAAGCTAGTTGATGACGACTATGCGCTGGTGAGTTTACAGATGTCTCAGTGTCAGAGGGAGAACAAAGCCCTGAGGAGGAAGCTACATCTGCTGGAGCTTAAGATGGCCCGGGGAACTGCGGAGAGGAGACTCCGGGAGACCGCCATGAACAGTAGCCGACCTAGGGTGCAGTTAAACACCAACGACAGTCCTGGGGAGTCCTCGCCTTCCACTACCGGTAAAATGGAACAATTGTTGAATGTGTGATACCCGACTGAGAATGTATCCCAATGTTTTTGACTACTGTCAAGCCAGGCACCTTTTGCTTTTGCTTGGTCAAACCAGCTGCCCCTAAATTTGGATTGCGCCCCTATTTCCACCTTTATGGTAATGCATTTAAACGGCCCTAGTGCGAGCTGATGCGAATTTCTTTTTTTCGGAAATTGCAAAGAAAACTGTTGCAGTCTCGAAATAGTATCTGAAGTTAAGCAATGATATTTTAATTATATGAGACGCAATCCCACCATGTACAATGCAATGTGGGAAATTTCGTTGAACGGAAAGGATGTTCGGTTTTCAAAATAAATAAATCATAAATTTGATTATAGTCCCATGAAGTATAAAACATATTACATGTGTTACTTATAAATTAAGAAATTATACTAAAATGTTGGAAAGTTACTTCACTCTTTTATTTCTCGTGTCTATACGTCGTTCCTGTCGTTGATTTATATTTTTATCCGGCATCATTCTGATGACATACAAACAAGAATCTGCATGTTTACAATTTCGATTTATATATCGTGAACATATGAACTCCAGCTGATCTGTTTTTATTTTGTCAATCCCATTTCAAAGTCCCTTATTGGCATTAAGAATAGGCCTTTTCAACTGACTTGCATGTGGGATGAAAACACTTCTTCCATAAATAATTTGACACTAGTACTTTTGAACTTAGTGCTAATTAGAATACATGCACACATTAGGAACTACTTTAACTTTGGTTTTTTTGAGTATTCCAATGACAAATCCCTTAGAGTGAAAACAAATGTCTCTTTGCCTGACATTGTGATTAAAGTTTATAGAACCTTTTGAATTTTTTTTTTAAACATGTCACTTTTACTATGAATTTATTTGACACACCAAGCCCTTCATTTGCTTAGGGAGACAGAGAGAGAGAATTTACAATACGGTTATGATATATTCATCAGGTACTGAAATTAATTTACAATACACCTATACATATTTATGTATCCATCATGCCATTAAATCATTCATAGTTTCTTACCCTAACCCTCATCACAGGTCACAGTGTAACCGCACAGAAACGTGTCCTCTAACTGGAATAACGTGAAAACCAAAGTGAAAAGATCTGATGATGTTTTTGTTTACATTACATTACCTTCAGCAACACATAGTGGAAGCAGGAAGTGACCATTACATCTTATAATTAAGGCAGCTGGTAGATTCACTCACCTATTAGTGAAGTGTCTAAAACACATGCACATTTAAACTTTGTCAACCTATCTACGTCAAAGTAGTTAGGCTGCAGCTGCTGCACACCCCGACATGCATAGGGGTGTGAGGACCCACTTGATCGTCCTTGCAGCTTTAATGTTTTTTTTTATTTGGATAGGTGGTGTGTTTGAGCGACAGATGGATATGACTCTCTGGTCTGGCGGAACTGCTGCAGTTGAAATAATCAGCAAGCCAATCAAGATTAAGGTAAGCAGACTAGTTGGTCCCAGGCATGGGAAACACAAGAACATATCACAAAACACATTTAAAACACAATTTCAGATTAAGGAAAGGTTAGTACAGCTTTACTTACTGTTACTGAACAGAACCCAAGTCAACCTATTCAGACTTTATAAAATGATGTGTCCGCTGGGTTGTAGCTACACTTGATCAACTACAGGAATGTTCAACTGTACACTGCAATGTTGTTTTACAACTTTAAACCTAAATGGGAGCCAGGCCTCAAACAGATGCTTCACTAGTATAAAACAACTTGCCTTGAGCAATTTGCTTGGTCACGTAGAGGTATTGTATGGCATGTGAGTACATACTTTCTGTTCAGCTCATGTTTGTAGTTCAAGTAATTTGTTTTATTTTCAACACATACCCATTAGGCTTGGGTGATATTGATTTGTTTTATCCATTTTAATATAATACAGTATAATGGCGGTATGTGGTATTTTTTATAATACATTACACAAGTTTGAATTAAATTGATTTGATTGACTGGTTCTATCCAATCATTAACAAGAAATGTTGTCCTACCTCTCCGTCATCTTTGAACTGATGTTTTCTGAAATGTCATTGTTTTGTAGAATGATGTTCTGTTTTCTGAAATGCTGTTTTTTGGACCTAAGGAGGAACGTAACAGGGCAGGTTTTCTGTTGATCACCAAAATTCAGGAATGTCACCCTGAACTTACACCAATACAGCATGCTAAGTTCTGAACAGCAGACCTCTGTGTTTTTTGTGCACATATGCTGCATGAGTACATGGACTGTAGACGCATGCATTTGAACCAGCTCATTGATAACCTATTGTAAAACCTTCCTTTTTTTAGTCTCCAGATGTGGAGTTGGTGGAGCCAGACACATTGCTGGTGAAGGGAAAGAAGGTGGAGGCAAACAAGTCACAGCATGAAAACGTGGTGGAAAATGTGCCACTCATAGGAGATGATGGTGAGTTTGTGTTATATGCTCCAAACATACCTTCGTTATAACAGCTCAGTATTGCACATAGGCACATTTACATTTTTTTTTTTACGTAATACTGGGTAGTCATTAGGCAGGGAAAGTCTGTCTTCTTTAAGCCTATCCAAAGCATTAGATTAGCGTACGTGTACGTTTATGTCTCTGCTCAGTGAAGCAACGCCAAACATATAGGCGCTCCGAGGATCAGATGGAAGCTACATTGAGCCTTACTAAAACCCCGGGAACACCCCCTGCTTCAATTGGGAGATAGTAAAACTGCTTTCACTTTTATTTTTGGACTTAACTGAGGTGTTTTAGGGGATTTTTCAGTTTTTGAAATACTAAACTTAGGTTGAAATTACTACTGCATTTTGAATTTGTCTGGTCTGTAGCAAGGAAAACCAGGAATGGAATTATTATTTTTGACAAACAGAGTGAACTGATTAGAACTGATTGTCATTTTGTCTTTTTTTATAGTGGTGATGTTAAAATCGGTAATTCTTAATTGCTTAAAAGTGAATGTGCTAGCAACTTAGCACATTTCATAGAAACTTCTGCCAAAAGGTGTGAATGGGTGAATGAGGCAAAGCTATTACGTAGTGTAGTACTGTAGAAAAAGGCACTGTGCAAATACACCCAATTTTCCAATTTTTCTTGTATGATGATCGGGCTGGGTTAGTTATTATGTTTGAATTGAAGTTGACTTCTGGTAGAACTGGGTGACTGTTAACACGGGAGAGTGTCGCTTTGTGATGTAAATTCATGCAGGAAGTTTTAACGTCCGTTTGACAGCCGGAGTGCATACGTACGTACATACATACATACATACATACATACATACATACAACATACATACATACAACATACATGTTTCTGTTTGCAAAGAGTGAATCGCTAAAATCACATTAAAGATAAAATGCATATTTATCTATTGTTGAGTTTGTAGACCAATCCATAATTTTATTTAGAGCACTGACAATTTAACCAAATTTAATCATCTTTGACTATCTGCTGTATTATTACATTATATATATTACAACTATGTGCAATTTTGCAAAGCGTACTTAATTATTCATTTTACTTATGACTGTTGTAATTTTTGGTAAATGCTCTTCAATGTGTTCACTGTCTCTTTGCTGCTGTAAAATGTAAATTTCTCTGTCGTGGGATGAATAAAGGATTTCTAATTCTAATTATTTGTATGTGACTGCAGGGTGTGAGAGAGATACAAATGGTTAATGGTGCAGGCACCTTTCTACCTTTAATGGCAATCAAAGTGCTTTACAAAGTTGACTAATTCCCCCATTTATACTCGCATTCATACATTCACAAACTGTTGGCACAAGCTGCTAATACATTCATACAGAGACGTTCAGTGACTTTTACACGGTCTCTGTAGGACGGGGATCAAACCTTCTGATAACGGGACAGCCTGTTAAAAAGTTATTTTCACTCAACTACAAGAACAGTGCACATACGTATACGTATATACGAATGTTAGTGTGTCGAAGCCGCAAATGAGCCCGGATGAATGTAACTGTTTGCACCCACCAACGCCCAGCTAACAGAGTCAACAAATGGAAGTACTTGAAATACCATTAGATGTGTGTTTATCCTACTTCTGTTAACTGTAATATACGTAAAGAATCGTAATAATTAAGTAGTTGTAGTTTTTAAAGAAATTTCTAAATTAAGATGGGATAAACTTATTTCACAACTTGTGTTAATAAAGAATTTGCAATTTGCAGTAATGTAGAAAATTAGAATGTGGTACAATGAGATGCGTTTGTATCTTTGACGGTAATCGAGTAATCAAGTGTGATTTACGTCTTTTATATGTTATGTGAGATCTGTGTAGGTTCTATTCCTCCCTACCAGGAAGAGAATCTTTTATAATGTGTGTGAATTTTTTGTATTGTTCATCCCATTTGTTCTGTAACCCTGATGACATAGTAATGTGACGAGGACATGATTAGCTGCAGCCCTCGTACAATAGGCATGAACACTTTGTGGCCAAGATCTTGAGACATTAATATTAACTACTTTGTCTTTTTTCCTTCATCTATTCCCCCACATTGTTTATGTGAAGGAGTAGTGGAGTGTGTTTCTCATGGAGCTGCAGGACAGAACCCCAGCCTTGATCAGCAGGACCAACAGTCCACTTCTAGCCAATCTCAGAGCCAGAACAGCAGGATGAAGTTCACTAGCAGCAGCAGAGGGGATGAGGTTAGTCATTCCTCTCCTCTCCTTAAGTGTGAACTCAGTGTGGAGGACAAAGACTTGCTGCAGGAAACAATAAACTCACGCCAGTATATTGATGATAACAGCCATGACTCTCAGTTTGGAGTGTTGTGTGACAGTAAAAGCCCTCACTTGTTGGTTGGGGAGGTTTTTGAAAAGATCCCAGAGGCTCAAATCAATGGGAGGAGGCTGTCTTGTTCATATTCGATGGCAGCAGCTGATTTTCCATCAACTTCTTCCAGTATTAACCGCTGGCCTCATTACGACCCCAGTTTCCCACTGTCCCAGCCCCACGTCAACAGCAGCAAAAGCTGCCGACGTGCAGGCACCAAGGAACGACTTTTTGTTTGCAGCTACTGCAGCAAGGCTTTTAACCGTCCCAAGAAGCTGGAGATCCACCAACGTGTCCACACGGGGGAGAAGCCTTTCAGCTGCTCTACATGTGGGAAGATGTTCTCAGAGGCCGGGAACCTGAGGAAACACCAGAGAGTTCACACTGGGGAAAAACCGTACAGCTGTGCCATGTGCGGTAGGGGATTTGCTTGGATAAGAAACCTGAAAACTCATCAGCAAAAGAGCCACCCACATGTTTATACTGATTAGGAGAAGTGGGGACAAACCTGAAGTATTTACTTAGCTGCATGCTAGATTTTAAAAGCCTAAAACAACTCAAACAAAGCAAAAAATAAAGTACATTTTGTTATTTGTATTTCCTTTCTATGTACGTGTTTCTTGTCATAATTCAATGCACACTGTTTTAAAACGCTGGAGAGATGTGGATGCTTGCTTTAAATTTTACAAAATTGGTTTGATTTCATATCACATGCTGACAGAGAGCAGTGTCCCTCTAAACTGGCAAAGCAGATATATAGCAGGTCCGTTATTTAATGATTTATATTCTGGCAGAGGCAGCAAACAAATAGACACAAATTACCCCAAATAACAACCAGCAATGGACCCAGCCAATCGCTGAGAGCCAATTTAAAGACGTGATGAGTTTGACATGCTATTACTTTAGTAGTCACCAGATCACACAAACACTTGAACACCTATGGGGGAATTGGACTTAAATGTTAGATAGTGTTCTCCACCACCTTCTTTGAATTACCTAATGACTGGATATCTTTTGGAAGAACTACAATGAAGTTCCAGAAAACTTTAAAAAAGTTAGACTGCTATCCTATTGCTGATAGTTTTATGCTGCTCTGCATAATGTTACGTAAATGCTCCATGTAATAATAGTAAATCAATGAATTCATTAAGTAAAAGAGCAACATTATGTCTTTACACATGTTTTTCATTTCATTATGACAAACTAAATGCAGACAATGAAAAAGGCATTTTATGTCCATGACAGTAGGAAAGGAAGAGACCTGGATTCAGTGGAAATGACTTTAAAATAAACAATCACAAGACCTTAAGAACTTAATAAACACATTTCTAAATGTTTCATATACTATTTAAAAATATATATCAAAAGACTTAGAAATGTGAGTTTGTTTTGAAAGAGAAGTTATATTAACTTTTTAATGTATGCATTAAGTCCGCTATTCAGAGTTCTAGTGTTGTAAGGTCTGTCCAGTTGTGAACTAGTTTGCGCTCGTTATATTTTCACCAAGGTTAAGTTTGCATGAGGACTTATGTCTCTTATAGCTGACACCTTCAAATCAGTGAAATAGGCTCAACATTAGCACACACATCTAAGTGAAGGTTTAAACCCTCCTCTCTACTAGCGGCCTAGCAAATGTCACATCAGCCAGCTTGCTTTGAGACTTTTGGTCAAACACCATGTGCTCTTGGTGGCCAACATTGGTTGCACCATTTTAGGCTTCACTTTTTAGGTACTGCTTTCAACTGTCATCTTGTTTTCCCCCTGATATTCACAAACACACTCACATACACGTTAGATGTGTCTTCATCCGTATATTGTAAATAAAAGCTTTTGAAACTACTGGCTGTCTATTTAATATAATACACATGAATTCTACCAACAACTATCTTATAAAAACCTCCAAATCTTTCTAACATTGCTAGCTGCTGTTTGGTAATTTTAGTTTGAATTACAGTTCAAAATAAATAGTTTTCATAGTACTTTTTGAGACTGAATCAATGAATTCACTATTTCCCTATATTCCACGGTAACGGGAAACGCGCATGGGACAAGTGCCAATTTTTTTTTAGATATAGGCGATGTAAAAGATGGACGGAGTCCTCTTTAAAACAATATGAACAGGGTTTATTCACAACAAGGTTGGTGATACAAAACGGGTGCTGTCTCTCTCTGTGTCTACCTAGTTGTCCTGTAATTACCGTAATGGCAGCTCTTGGCCGCAGGTACATTTTGTTACCGTATATGACAGGCAATACGAATTTTATATTTAATGAGTGATATGGTTTGTTCGGCCTTCAAAATATCTTTGCAAAGCCAGGGCCTTAGCAACTATTGGAAATAACTCTTCAGCCCCTCCGAGGAGGCTTTGAACAGCCTGTTAACAAATGCTTTGTACGCCATTATTTTTCGGCTGCTCTCGGAACAGCTGTTGTCTTCAGGTAAAAGTGCTTTGGTGTCTGATGTCTTCTCTATTTGACTGGCAGAAGTCATCTGGGTCCAAATGCTTGCTGCTACCACGATGACCTGCTCAGTCCAGTGTACGATCAGGAGTTGTTCATCCGTGTGTAGCTCAACTTCAACGTGTCTCTGTCCTCGGCGGTAGTCTGTGAAGGCTTTGCAGAGCGATGCGCTTCATGTTGTTGGAAATGAGCCAACTCCAACCATTGTTTAGTTGTAAACTCATAGCAAGCTAAGCCAGGTGTTCTGTAATGATCCTCCACCGCTGTACTCTCTCTCTGCCGACTCGCAGCTGATTGTCCCTCCCTCTGAATCTCAGACTACCCGCAATCTCTTATATTTTGTCAAATGTATAATTTAATTTCTGATTCCTGTACACCCAATTTCCCACCCTGGGATTAATAGTATTTAATAAAGTATTTCTGATTCTGATTCTCAAAGCAGAAGTAATGTTAAAGAAAAACAGATAAGTGACGTCACAGAGAATGGCACATTTGCGGCATTCAAGATACTTGCCCAACACCGACTCCCTGGTTGGCTTCCTCAGGCTACAGAGACAAGAGGCCCAATAGGCTTTTGCTCCACCAAATTAGCTGACATTCAGGTCAGGAACTCACTTTGTGATGCGGGCAATCGTTGGCCATCAGGCAAATGAAGAATGTGGTGTACACATAGTGGGAAGTAGTAGTAGTAGGATGGTTCTGGGATCTGTTTGCAGTGGCCTGCAAGTATCCACATTGCTCAGTCCACCATTGTTGTTTCCAGTATTTCCTTGTGAATTCCTTGACCGAAATCCAGTTGCCTGGTGTAGCTTTTGTGGGATTTCACCCCTGGTAAGGTCATTAGCTGGCTTATAGTTGTTTTACTGATATCTCTAGTTACCTATGTTTTGTAAGCTTCTGTATCATGGCAACACAGGTCCCCAGAAAGACTTTGTAACGACAGGATTCATTTTTCAACCATCCGACCACAGTGGTCGAATCACTCAAAATCACTATTCATGAGGATGGAATGGTAAAATCTTCTGATCAAAGATGCCAACGGGGCACCAGAGAGCGTGTTGCATCGCTCAACACTTGGCACTAAGAGCTGTATCTTACGTGAAATTGAAAGGAGTAAGCAACATAGCAATAAATCACCTCTCAGGTGTCGCAATACCATCAAACAACACTATGTATTCAATCATATTCATCCTATATTTAATTTATCTGAGCTGGAAACTGAGAAGCCCAAAAACGAATACCGGTACATTGACAAGCACAAAATAGACACAAACTGACCTATATTTTATACGCATGAGAGACAAACACAACAAACTTTCCTGTAACATTGATAAAAACAATGGACATTTGCTTTCCACTATCAAAACTCTGGAAGACTTCGTCGATGACCTCCACAGACGGCCGTCATGGGTCCAGAAAAAACAAGAAAAAAAATTTATGCACTAAAATTAGCACAAGAAACCATAAAAGAAATGAACTTCCACTGAGTTCAGCACATCAGCGCAAAAAGAACACATCTACGACCCAGACAGTTTTTCTGTCTGTGTGTGTGTCTGTGTGTGTGCGTGTGTCTGTCTGTCTCTCTGTCTGTGTGTGTGTGTCTGTCTGTCTGTGTGTGTGTGTGTGTGTGTGTGTGTGTGTGTTTGTGTGTTTAACATGGTGACAGCATAGTCAGCTGTCAGGAGGTGCCTG
>CAAKHC010000679.1:4115-34516 GCA_901007825.1 Macroramphosus scolopax
CCCCGGGAGAGACCGACTGTCTACAGTCATCAGTGAGGCAAACACACACACACACACACACACACACACACACACACACACACACACACACACACACACACACACACACACACACACACACACACACACACACACACACACACACACACACACACACACACACACACACACACACACACACACACACACACATTTCATTACCTGGGGAACCACAGAATACAGAGCAGTTGATTAGGGTTGCAGACAGAAGGACAGTTGGCTGCAGCTGACGCTCTGAATTCATTGTCATTAGCAGTGGAACACCAAGCCCCTTTCAAACTCATTAGCTGATAAAACAACCCTCTGATTTCCCATTAAAAAACTCATTCGTCCTCCCTCACTAGAGAAGACCCCCCCACCCCACCCCCTCCTGCATTTTCCCACCTTCACAGCCACTCCTGAGACTTGGGAGGGAAACAGCAGCTCTTACACAACATTCCTCCAAGATTGATTATACAACTTATACGGTTCCACAACTAACAACTACAACTGTGATTTAAAAAGCCTTGCAAAGAGTTAAACCTCTGATGCGAGCAGATTACTTATGTTGCATCAGCAGCGTTTAAGAGTTGCGTTATTGTAGGATTCGATTTGCACCTCCACTTTGAGGTCCGTCCCTCTCGGGGCGCGGAGCTGCTGAAGAACTGCAATAGAAAAGTAATTGCATGTAATGTAGTTAATCTGTGGCTGGATTTCTTGAAAAGGCATTTCTGTGTTCAGCTTTCCCATCCTTGTTCAAAGCAGTCATCCAAATCATTGAGTTAAAGAGGACAAAATCGATTCCTGGCAGAATAACAATTTATTTAAATTTAGACAAAAGGAGAACATATTTGTGCTTTGTGCAGTTTAATGAACATCTTTATTTATATACAATGTATACACTGTTATATATATAATCTTGTTACAAGTAGATAAATTCAGTTATCACCTTATTGAATATTCAGAAATAGCAAAGACCCTTTCCTACCCCCTCCCCTCCCACACCCATTTGTACTAATTTGATAAACTAATGGTGTAAAAAAATCCATTATCCTTTGAATTTTTCAAAAACATTCATTCAAAGATGCTCTGTGTCAAAATTCAAGTCAGTATGTTTCATCCAGCCAGGATCAAGATCGACTGTTTATAGCCTTCATTGCAACCAAAGGTCATGAGCCCACAAGTACCGGCAGGGTTTTTGTTTGTTGTAATCCCGAGGAATTAAACCGAGACAGATACGAGAGGGCAATCACAAACGGCAACAACACCAGCCTGAATCCACACAGCTTAACCTCGTCTTTCGGCTTAATCACTCTTCGTCTGAGATCCTGGAGACGCACCTGAGCAAGTTTTTTTAGCACTGGTTTCATTTTTAAGAAGCAACACGGGCCTCTTGACACATTTTCTCTCATTGTTATGTAGAGCTGGCAGGCAGATTCGGTTCTGAGAAAAATAAATACAATTTAGCAACCGGGGTTGGCAGAGAGAGTTTGTTTTTTTTTACAAATTTGCATGGATGTCCTCATGTCGCAGCACTTTATAGGTGATCCAGTAGAAGATGTTGAATATGAGGAAGCTCAAAGGGAAGACGGCTCTGGATATGGTGTCGATGCGTTTAGCCCGATCCACAAAACGCTTGCGAAGCGCATCTGCGTCATACACAGGAACTGGAGGTGGTGGGGTGAAGACCGTGGCCCCTTCCACAGCGTTCCCATCCTTGTTCTGCAGGCAGTGACCCAGTCCATAACCCCTGAAGTAGAAACCACGACTCTCCCTCACCAGTTCCTCCTCCTGTGGAGTCAAGCATTAGGAGAATAGATTGACCTCTCACTGTCAACAAGAATTAATATACAGCTTTTTACATTTCCCCCCTTTGGCTGATTCCCAGATGCATTTGGGGGATTAGCACAGCGGATTGAGAGCATTTGCAGAAGCGTTGGGCCACCCTTGAAGAAATGAGCATTTTAACTTCGGAAATAAAGCTTCTGAGATACTGCAGATGATTGTGTGAAACTGGAACTAGCCCCAGTTGGTGCTTCTCATCTTATTTCCATATATTCACGTCACAGAGGCGAGCATCTGTTCCTGGGAAAATTAAGTACAAAATCTATAAGTAATGACTAAATTTCTCCTTGCTCCTTTGAATAATTCATACATATGAAAAATATAAATCAAAATAAAACTGATAACACAATTTGTCTCACTAGAAAGAAAAAAGCCAAATTCATGTTATTCCCATCCGGCATCGTTTTTGGAGTCGGAAATGAAATATGGATGCAACAAATCTTTTTATCTTGCAAAACAAAATATTTTGTCATCCAGATTGTTGGAAGGGTCCTTGAGGATTTTGGAAGTGCTACAAAGTTTTGCTAATCGACCTTCTGGGATTTTCAAACATCTCTGTGTGTTTATTTTATTTCATCTATTTATTCAGAGGAAATGAATGTTTAGTGCCTCATGTGATTCCACAGAAACTCATGAGAAGAACCAGCTGGCACGAGTCTCAGATAGTTTCTTTAATCAGTTGAGTTTTGTGAAGCTTCCGCCAACACAAAGACGGGAATTAGAGGACATCTTTATTAGAGAGAAGGTGAAATTATCATTTTTTAATATAAATCAAACAATTAACCTCCATCTCTCCTTTCTATCTTTTTCAAAGTCGCTGAATGAAAAAACCTTTCAAAGATGCCTATTATTACAAAGTCATGATCTCAATTCCACCCCAAAAAAAAACTTGTCATTACGCTTTGACGAATGGCAGTGCACTTTTTGTGTCTTTTTTTTTTACGGTGAATGAGACGTCGCTCCTGCCCTCTGAAGAGAATATTAATTAACACGCAGTTTAACTCTGACAGCCCTCGGACACTTTGAGAGAGTGACTCTAACGAGTGGAGGTAAAGATGTGAGATCTAAATTGGATGATTTGTCGTCAGTTTGAAGTGCCCTGAATGCTCTGATCCCTTCTCTCTCACTGACCCTAGCTAGGATCTCTGACCAACTTTGCGTCTCTGTGCAGGACGGCAGTGACACACTACCAACTCCTGTCGAAGGTCCAATGCTACTAATGTACTTCACACCTGTGTGAAGTACACATACTAAACGATACAGCACATCATGTGCTAAAGTCGAATGGTGCGTTTCTCTGATGATTACAGGCTGTCAGCTGTAACTGCGCGCTTTGGATTTGTTGGCATAACATCAGTCGATAGCCAGTTTCTGAGGATCACATTGTGCCCTGCGGAGGATAAAGTTACCGTGGAAATGGTGCTTAAATTTCACTCTTGAATTTGTCTGTTTCATATAACACTACAACAAGTAGTCAGCTAGCTTAGCATAGCATAGCGACTACAGACAAGAGGAAATTGCTAGCTTGGCTCTGTGCTAACAGATTTGTTTTTAACTTGATTTTTTATGGTTCAGACAATTGAGATATAATCGTTTAAATAATGAGCTTTACACGGTGCTGGTTAACGGGTTTTCAGGTAGATACAAGTGCGCTCTTTCCCCCTGTTTCCAGTCGTTATGCTAAGCTAACCAGTGGCTAGCTGTTGCTTCATCTTTTGTTTACCCAATTCTGTAGGAAAGCATATGAGGGCACATATACATTCTAACTGAGACAAATAAGTAATTTAAAAGTTCAACACAACAAAATTTGAGGAGAATATCCTGAAAAAATAATTTTGTTTACATGCCAAAAACAAGAGGGAGAAACATTGAGTATGAAGTAATCCCTGGAAGCATGTTGGGAAAAGGGAAAGAAGTCTCACTGATCGTATAAAGAGGCAGAAGGTCAGAGAGGCTGGGTTACAGAGACACAGTGGGGTTTGGTTGTGAGAGGGATGCAAGGATGAATTCAAGTTCGAGGTGAAAGTTGCACAAAATAATCAATTAGGGAAGCTGGAGGCATGAGCACAAATTGGGTTTGATGGTCAGGGGTTGACACAGGGTTCAGTTTTTACCCTGGCACAGATGCTGCAGTGCTGATTCAGATTCCCGTCGATTGAATTGATACCAAGGATGTCATTCACTTTCCGCAAGGACTCAACACTTCCATGCTGGCTGAGATGCACCTCCATTGGAAAGGAAGGTAGACAATTAAAATAGTTGTTACTGGTCTTTATCATTTAATAATTTGACATAAAACAGCACCAGTGTGTCAGCTATTGTTAACGTAATAACAATGTGGCCTTCCACATTTAGCTGAGAAACATAAATTCCTTTCGCTTCATTTAAATTAAGAATCTTTCTGTGCCATGCCAAAAATAAAGTGATTAAAGATGCAATCTTCAAATGAACAAAGGATGCTTTCTGCATTATCTGCTGTTAGTTTAGGGAGCAGGCTTTGTAGACTAAAAGGAGCCAATTCAAGTTATTCCTGTCATGCCTATAACTGGAAGAACAGATTTATTTCTTTATGTTAACAGTTTCAAAGGACATGCTTTTCTATATTTGTTTGACATCTATGTTATTTTCTAAGCCAAACACAAGGCTGGGCATTGATCCAGCTTCTTTCTGTCTGGGGTTTATACACTCTACCAGATGCACATCCTCTCTCTAGTACAGCATCAGGTCACATGTCGATACATCTCAGATGGATAGTTTGCTACCTCAGACGGCTCAGTGGGAGTAATTGTGCAAGTAATGTTGTCAGGGGAAGTCCGTCTCTGTACAGACCATTATTTTTCTCTCTCTTTATCGACGTAGGAGGACTGCACAGTAAATCTACTCCTCCTTTACTGAGAACTTTGCCATGAGGGCACAGTCTGTTAATGTGGCATTCAATATGTCCTGTCTGTTTCTCTATAAAATAATCTCTCAGTAAATGCTTGTCAACTTTCAAGCTGATTGCCTTGACGACACTGATTTAACAATTTTGTATCCATCGTTGATAGTATCAACACAGAAAAAAGCCAAGGATAACAATCCTATTTGACCCCCCTTTCTTCAGATCAGAACCAAACATGTTTAAAACATTTTTGCAGAATGTCTCTTGTGAGTTTCATCAGGATTGGTAAAAGGTATCTTGAGATACTATCAAGTATATGATAGGCCACGCCCACTTGGACCTGAATTGCGGGGGTTAGGGTGTCCTAGTGCCACAGGGTTCGAAGAGAGGTTGCTCTGCGGGGAATGTAACGGCAGACTGAGAGGTTCCAAAGGTTCTTCACAGGTCACTGCTCACCATGGAAACAAGCTCAACTGCAAAGAGCAGATCTTACTCATGTAATATGACAGCCAGCTGTAGCGTATTGATGTTGTCAGCTCCTGAATATGAAGATCCCGCAATAACAACAACAGACATAAGTCAATATTATCGGGGCTGACAAGGACGGGAGTGTGTGTGTTCCTACTTTTTAGATTCTGCTACAATGTGCGGCACAGTGTGCATGCATATGTTGTGTCTGGTGGATGTAGCGTGTGGTTGATTTAGTCTTACTATTCTTTGCTGCCGTTGCTTTTTCCTCAGCCTGATGAACTCCTTGTGTTGCCTCGAGACAAAGTTTACCGCTGCGTACTCCAGCAGGGCAGCAAACACAAACAGGAGGCACACCGCCATCCAAATGTCAATGGCCTTCACATAGGACACCTGGGATCAGACGAGGTCAAACAGTCAATCAATAGGCAATCGATGACGTTCATGTATAATCCGTAAGTGGCTCACAATCTACCCATTCCTCAGCTTTGGCGTGCAGTGACACACATCTTTAGGGTGGCCTAGAATTGTAATGAGTCAGTAGGATGTGGGCAAATGACACATAGCCGTGAGACAGGTCACTGTCTTGGGGGAGAGCCCCGGCCAAGCTGCTCATGAGAGAGGATATGTCACAGCACATCAGCAGCGTTCACTGAGCCAGCGTTGCCTGGACATTTCAAATTGAGTATCATTTGTTGTTACAAATGCAAAGAGAAAGGTGAAAAAACAGAAATAAGAACATTAAATGAGACATCATTTGGGTACAAATTCAACTAGATATCACCCACCGGCCCACTAGATGATATCGTGTCAGTGTCCTGGTTTGCCCTGCTGCGTGTGAAAAGGACACGTGAATGAAGGTTCAGTACCAGCAGAGGGCGGTTTAACAAAACTGGTGGAAGGGAACGAACCCCAGTCCCTGCGTGGGGAGGCTAGTGCCTTCACCTCTTCACTACACTGGCATTACAACATTACTGCATTTGTTACTGCCAGATTACAATCCTTATACGAGTTAACTACGAAGAGCCTCGAGGGCCAGAAAGTTGGAGTTAGTTCACAGCATGGTGCGTCTCACACACACTGAAAGGGTGTCTGTGCATAGGAATCAAATGCAAATGGTGTGTAACAAAGCCTGACAACGTGACGACCTGGGCATGAGAGGGGACTGCTAATGAACAACCCATTTCATTCTGGGGCACATCAACATTGTCATTAATATCTCAGGGACCTTGGCACAGGTCTGCTCAATCGAGCGCACTTCTAGTTTTGTAATAGCTTCAGATATCACTAGTATTATATATATATATATTCTGGTGTGAGCGGTGCAGCCTTACATGTCGATTTTTCTCTGCTGGGAAACACAAAATGCAGTCAACGAAAGAGAATAGATTTCCCATCACATTCAAGGCCCACTGATCACGCACGCCGACTCGATGATATATGAGGTCTTGTAGATCAAGGTTGGCCTTATGCTACATTAAATGTAGTAAACGGAGCATTTGTTGGGGACTAGTTGCAGCCATTAATGCACATGGGAGCAAGTATTCACAGCAACAGGATTAAGCACGTGGCAGTCGGTGAAAGTGCAATTCAGTGTCCATGTGATTTGTCATGTAGGAACATGTAACACCAATTGTTGAGATTAGCATTTAAAGGCTCACAATGGTACTTCAAATGTATTGACTCCATATCTGATACATAGCATGAGCCAGAAGTGCTACCACCGAGGTTACCTATCGTCACGGTATCCTAAAACTCATTAACCTCCCGGCCAATCAGACACAAGTACTTGCATGAAGATATATTACAGTCCGTGTCAATCCGCTGACTTTGTTTTCTCTCGAGGTACAGTGTGCTCTGTCCTGAACATCTTTCACATGTCAGCATGTAATGTCCTCACCTCACCTGGGCCTGGTTTTGTAGGTCTCTCTAATTAGACTCTTGCATTGTCCTAAATCAGTGTCTGTCTCATGCAAGGTCGGCTTTTCATGACCGAATAGGCCTCTAACATCGTGTCCCATTCGAGAGTTTCCTTTTTAAATGTCTGTTTTTCATCAGTTTTGTTGCACTGACACCTTACTCTCATTCATACTTACTTCAGGCTGGAATGAGAATGTTTCTGATTTGTTTCCAGATCAGTGAGTTTAGTAAAGATTCCACCTACCACTCCGGACTCACCTTGGGCAGTGACGCTCGGGAGCCAGAGCTCTGTGTGGTCATTGTTAGGACAGTGGTGATGCCCAGACCAACTCTGGCTGGTGCAGCGTCCATGTTTATCCAGAAAGAAACCCACGAGAGGATGACGATGAGGAGGGAAGGGATGTACATCTGGATCAAGTAGTAGCCCATTTGACGTTCGAGGTGGAACTTCACCTCAATGCAGGTGAATTTACCTGCAGGCACTCGGCATATTAAACTGTCTTGCTGTTTCTTAGTATTACATTCTGTTCAGTGGAGTAAAATATTGATTTAGGATAAAGAGGAAGGATGAAGATGAAAGGAATGAGATCAGTCATGGATATTTCATTTGACATGCGTTTGGAGAATGTATCAGATGAATCGTTCAATTACAGTCGGGCAAGAACTCAACACTTTAAATGGGGTTCGTACCTGTGTTGTAATACTTGGTGCAATAGCCCAAATCCATTTCATCCCTCAGCAAGAACTGTGGGAGGGTGAGATCATCCGCCACCTGAACGGGGTTCTCAGCCAGCCACTCGAAGATCAAGTCATTCATTGTGTAGCCAACTGGGATGTGAGCGATGAAGAGGAGAGAACATTTTTTAACATTTCATAAAAGGGTCCGACATTTTGGAAAACATTTTGCCTGGAAAGAAAATTTGTGCACGATTTCACCCAGAAGGGAACTGATATACAAATATCTCAGTTACATGAAATCTTCATGCAATATGTCAAAATGAAAGTAACTCAAGACATTAACTGCTCAGATTCTCATAATATTTCTAACATTACAGCAACTATACTGCCACCGGGTGCAGCTTTCGGATATAGATGTAAAATAAGACTGTTAAAGTAGAAAACAATAACATGTTGTTTACTGTATATTTCCTGATATCATTCCTGCCCTTCCTCGGCTTTAATCTCATTCTCTGACCGGGGTCTTGTTTATGCAATATAAAAGATTTGCACCAGGAACATCACAAAAACATGGCCAACAGATAGGCGGGGGGAATAAAAATGGGAAGATAGCGGGGATGTAGCGTCCCTCTGCCCATCTGTCCAGCAACCAGCTACCCTCTGCCATCATGTTCGTCACAGTAAAGGTCACACACACCACAGTTGTCGCAGTTGCTTGAAGGTTACAGAAGAAGGGGGGGGATATGAGATGCATATCTGCTTGTGACAGGGAGAGATACTGTATACACTCACTAACACCGAGCTGATTAGTGGATATAATCCTGGCCTTGCACACTTCGCTCTATGTGGCTGCAACTAATATGATAATAAGCACATGTGATTATTTTTGCAAGCGAATATAGATTTCAGCGGAGCGCTTCAATGCAACAGGTCAGGCTGTGTCAAAGATTATTTGGTTCACACGCTTGAAACACGAAACTCACACATACACTGTTGCTCTGCACCATCTTGGTGAGGGTTTGCACTTCCCTCAGCTGCAGGATTATACAGTACATACTGTATATTAAAAATGCATGCCACATGCAACAACAACAGCGCAGAATTCCCCGTACATCTGAATAATACCGATGTCTACTGGGATTCCAGGAGCCTGAGTTACAAAGACATCAATTATTCAAGGTTTTATAGCCTAGCCTGTGCGAACTGGCTGAAAAACAACCCCAGTAAAATACACTTATCTAGTTCATGAGGAGAACTCGCTGTCATTCACACATCCTCCTGTAACAAGCGAGGGGAATGCCAATGCTCTGCTCAGATAATCAGTGGGGTTCTATTCCGCCGCCGACCACAGCTTAGAGACATCAAGACATAATTGACGTATGTTCAAGGTGCAGTAAAAACGTTAATCATGAGGCGGATTGTCTGGAATATGTTAGCGAGACAGAATCACTGTTGCCGTCTCCATTTCCATGTTAAAAAGCCGTTCACCTCATGAAAGCCACGATGTTAATGCAGCCTCGGTAATGTGCTCAGATTCGCTGTCTTGCTTTTCACTCATAGTGTAAGTTACAAAGTGGATTTGTGGTAACTGGGCACCGATGGCTCGAGGCGAAGCGCAGCGGTATCAGCTGTATATACGAGCTTTGATGTGTCAGAATGAGGCAGAATCTTATGGTTGGTTCTATTTATATATCAATATAAGCCCTCGGCATGAAAGGCCAGAAAAGAAGATTGGCCTTGAATCTCGCAAAAAACCCCAAAGATAAAGTTATTTTTTCATCCTCCCCTCTTTTTTCTAAAGATGAAGTCTGCGTTGCAACAGCCACACTGGTGGTAGTAAAACCTATAATGTCCTCTTCACATCGAGCTCTCGCCAAGGTGATCACACCCTTGGGTGGTGTACTCGCACTTGTCAACAAAAGTGTCCTCACCAGGTCTTTAATCAGACACTATTACGTGTCCTCTAATGACAACGTGATGTGAAACACTTCCAAACACTCCCGTTACATGATCGTCTCCTCACCTCACACTTCTTAAGGGTACGATGTCTTTGATATCTTTTTTGTTTGTATGCAGGCTGATGTGCATTCTGCACAAAAATGCTTTTAATTTGCAAAAATAAATCATGCTGTCTGCACAAAGACGTGGTAGCTCTCAGCAAAGAAATACCGTGTTGTTTTTCAGGAATCAGATAAGGAAATAGGTGGAGATATCAGTATTCAGCCGGACTTTATGTTTGTGAGAAATGAGGCGCAGGGATTCTGTCTGTATTCTCCTTTACTGCACTTAGATCCCTTTGTCCTTGTGAATGGGAATTAGGTCACCTCTAGGCAAAAGGGGGAGGGGTCAGATTTAATAAAAGGGACACAAAATTAAAGTTTTATAATTTATATCCTGGAAATTGGTAACACGAGGGCAGATAGTATCTCTGCTAAAGGCAAGGGAAGGCTAAACGTCGGGGACTATTATTTCTCCCATTTCTTTTATCAGTATAATAGAAAATAACCATTTTAAACGGTTTAAAAGGCTTTTCTACATCGCAACTTGAACTCTCCACTCTGTGCGCGGTGGATGTGAATGAGAAAAGAAAGGTTATTTATTTAGTTGTTCCTTTCTGCAACACCACAAAACGGTGTTAGTACCCAGAGGATGCAATTAAAAACACTCAGCTGAACATTTTCCGTGAAGGTATTTATGAAAATGACTTCTATATTAAGATAAATCTATATTGTAGATTGTAGAACTCCGGCCTCGTGGGATAAGGCATGCTTGGACACTTAATATGCCGTGCAAAAGGAAAAAAGGAATGGAAACAGAAGGAGATTAAAAAAGAGGGAAAGCGAGACAAAGGGAAAAGGAAAGCAAGAAGACTCACAGCTTTCAAGCTGCATGGTACACGTTTGAATGTCCATTGGGAAATTCTTCAAGTCCATAGGGCAGGACAGGACAAGAGTCAGCCTGAGATAGAAAAACAGATTGAAAGAGAGAAGAGGAGCCACAGGGGACAGCAGGAAGCACAGAAGGACTCAAGGAAAAGACACCATAGAAATGAAAGATCAAAAGTACAGTGAAATAAAATGATCCGCTCCGAGCTGCTTCGTGTTGCATGTATTTATGATGTATTCAAGACTATGAACACAATAGATGGGAAACTATCTGGCATTTGACTACTAAGTAATGTAGGCATGTCTCCTTTTTTTTTGTCGATGCATGAACACATCATGAATCTTTAGAGAAGGGAAATAGGGAGCTCTGTGTAATTACCAGGTAATGCATCGCCCAGAAGGCCGGCGGTAGTACACATACTGTACTACAGTGCTACTGTGTTATGATGACACGTTGTCTTTCCAGCTAGCCGAGGAACCTACTACAACAGAAATAATCGACTGACTCTCCGAATGTTTGATGCGTAATTATACAACGAAAGGCAGTAAATCAGGGGAACGAGGTGGTTATTACCTGTGCGGGCAATATCGTAAAACTGAACACAACGGATCACTTATGCTGCTTGTCTCTCTACTTTTTCAAGTGCTAGTTTCAGTACAGCAAATACAGTAACAGACAATTAGAGAAGCTTTAATTGTGTGTTGTCAAAAGGTGTTTGAATTTAATTAAACTACAAAGCTGTTTTGGTCCGATGACATGATTTTGAAAGCGTTCTGCAATATTTGTGAGTAATCAATCAAACGGACATTTAAGATTCCCTGCTGCACTTCTCTCTTGATGTTTTTCTTACCTGCACCCATTTAGTATTTCAGTGACCTGTAATGTGCCTAAGTAGGCGTTAAGGTGCGGAAGGAGGTGTGTGATTGGCAGTGCAGCAATTTATGGTCAGGAGGTCGCGTATGAGTTGGATTTGTTCGCCATCCGCCTGATTGAACGAGGTCAGACAGAGCAGAATTCTTGTTTTGAGATATTTTCCCCAAATAAGTCGGGAAGAGCGGAGCCAAAGAGGCCTCTCTGTCATTCCAAAAACACTTGTATATCGTGCTTTCCTCACAATTTAAAGGGAAATCAGAAGCTCCACGATGAGCATTAAACAGAAAAGTTAAGCTTTCAATTTTAGGCGCTTTAAAAAAAGCACCTTATATCACATCACAAGCGGTTGTGATGTTACCTGATGCTATAGAGAACGCTGCCATCTTGGAAAATCCGTAGCAGCTTGTTGTCGGTGGTGACCTCGTGGAAATTGGCTCCTTTCTCGTTGGCGAAGAACAAATCAGGTTTCCAGATAGAGTCCAACATGGACGGGTCCAGATCGAGGGAGTCGTCCGGGTACTCGCTGTATGCCAGGCGGGGATCGTTCCATTTTTGTCGTAGAAATACATTGAGCCTGTAGTCCTGTGGGAGAAGGAAGGTAACGGTAAATACATCATCAGTTGACCTTATAGTACAGATGGAAATCTTAGAGGTGGAGTCTCCTGCAGGTGAGTTAACTTTGGTCGCTGGTGTCAATATGAATTCAAGCTCATGAAACTTTGAATAGCCGCCACTCTTCAATTGAATACGTCTTTAAATCTGGAAAAAAGTCCATGTTCACCATCATAATCCAGACTGTGATGACACTGTTCCATCATTAGGTGGATGAATTGTTGAAACAATCAACATAATTGTTGAAGTCGAAGTTTTGCCTCTGAAAGCTTTTGGTCTCTGTAAATGTAAGATCTGTTTAATTTTGATATTACTCCTGATTATAATGACGGCTAACCATTGTTGACAATCTGTCTTTGTCATGCAACCTCAGTATTTTTGAATAATAGAGACATCACTCTTGTTGAGACGCTCTTGCTTCACCGTCCTCGTCTGCCTTTACTAACAGTGACTGATTGATTTAGAGGATGCTGTTTGTCAAACGGTTGCAGCCGTCTACCGCTGCTGTGCAGAGGGACGGCGATGCAGAGCAGGCCGAGCTTGTAGCCAACGCACACGAGTAATTAAATACGAATTCTAATTAATTCTGAATTTATCTTTGAGCGCTGCAGATTGTTGGCTCGGTCGTTTACTAGAATAAAGAGCAAGCTTCACCGGTGCGTTCAATGACATCATTAGTGCTGTCGTCCTCTGGTCTGACCTGACCGCAGGTCCGGCCCTGTCGGACACCCTCAAACAGTTTGCTGCTGTATTCTGCAGAACAAGCACCTATAACGCTGTAAATACAGACCCGAGGGCAGATATTGTACCCTGAACCCACTTGTCCTCTCCTACGTCCCTTTTTTTTTCATTCATTTCCTCAATGTTTCATTTTAATTGGAGAGTGGACAGTTGATTATCAGCATGCCGGTGACCCACTGGTCTCTGAAGGTTGCACTGCCATGCTCCAGGAAACACAGAAATGAAGGGGACAGCTTTGGCACAGACTGGATTAGCAGATAAGTCGGTAGGAGAGGGGAAAGTGATGATGTGAAGACATTGAACACGACACCACAGACACGATGAAAACCGTCCATAATACAATAACTGTCTGTTGCTTATTGAAATTCTTACCATTGTTGTTTCTGTGATGGACCCAAAGCTGTTGATGAAGATATTGATGGTGACATTCACAGGCGGGCCTGAGGGGAAGAAAAACAACTCCCACGTCAGATGGGTGTTACGATACCTGCTCCCATTAAAGAACACACTGTATACTTTATCTCCTCATATAGTCTGTGCGACTGTAATTGTTGTCACAATAAACAAAAGGCCGGCAACGTTTCTGCTTCAGAAGATTCGGCTCTTTAAAATGCATCTAAGATTTGTTCTGTCAACTGCACATAAAGCAAAACAAAAACTCCCGTTTTATAGCCGGTGACAATTTTTTAAAAGTTGTTAGCGGAGCAGCACGATGAGCCGTTCTGTCACTGAATTGAGTCATCACGAAAATGTGTTTGGACGGCACTGTGAAGCGTAACTGCAGCCCAGTGTTTGACTAAAGAGGAGGAAAACAACCCACAGAAAGGAATTAGGAACCTGGTTTGTTCAGCTGTTTGGCTTTTGCCGCACAGATTTACTGCTCTTTGTTTTTTGCTGTTGGATGCATTGTGCAAACCGCAGGACTTCCTCGAAGGCGACTGACGTCTCTGTACTGTACCTTTGAAGTTGGGTCGGATACGTGCATCGTATCCCGACGTTCTTCCCATGAGCTTGTCCAAGAAGTCAGAAGGCGACAGCTGTGGTCCTCTGCTGGGGGGCTTTATCTCCTCCTTACAGGAGCTCAGTCTGACGTTACCCAGGGAGATGGAGAGGGAACAAGTACAAAGAGAGCGAGAGAAAGATTTTAAGAAACAGTACAGGAGGAATGTGTGCTCGTGAGAGAAGACGCAGGGGGGGTTGGTTTACGAGAAATAATCAGAATTCAACAGAATGAGAAGAAAAAGATGCTGTTAGCGATTTAAACATCAGCAAAAAACACACAGCGGTGGATGTGGAAACGAGGATGATAGATGATGACTGAACGGCTTTGCCTCAGCTGGGAACTAAAAGTTTATCTATTTCACATCATGTCAGACAAATATTGTGGTTGTTAGACCGTAACTACAGAGGAGAGGAGCGGAGGTAAACGTGTCCCTCTCCTGTGCTTCCCGCTGCTCGTGGCTTAGCGGGTGTAAGACTTGACAGATTGATCGCTCAATTGTAATGCTCTGAATGTCACGCCGGAGAGAGGAAGGAGTTGATACGAGCTCCGGCGAGGGTCAGAACTGGAATAATCAACGGCACGCAGTAAGAGCGACGAGATGGGAGGAGGAAGACACGATCATAAAGTCACAACAATGGAAACACAAAGGGAGTCAAGGACAACGCTGCTTCGTAATGGATCTGAATCCTCGTCGGCCTCCTGCTGTACAGCTCATTGCACTCGCAGTTCACTCCTCCAAAATGAGTGTGGACGGTGGGTTCAGTCCCATGTTGGCCCCGGTTCTGCTGATGCCCTGTGTTCTCCTGATTGTGTGGGGACAGACACTCTCTGGTCCAATAATCCGGTGGCCTCTTAGCTGTATTTAGACTCACATGTATCAGATTGTCAGGGACTACAAGATTGAGGACTTTGAGGAGGATGTTTTGGGAGCTTCAGGGTAAAACTGTGTTGAACCTGAGGAATCTTTAATCTTTTGTTGGTTACTTTGAAGATATGGTAAAGTGATGGCTATCAGTCTGAATATTCCATCCACTGTCATTCAATTGTCTCTTCAGATTTGAATGAGTTTAACTGTCATCGTACCAGAGGCGGTGAATCACTGGCACTCTACCTGCTCAGAGCAACCGCCCGCCAAGTACTCATTGCCCAATATATATCTATATCTATACATATATAGATGCAGATGTATATATATGAAAATATTCATAGAATTGGATTACAATAATACGAAAAATGTTCATTTGAAAAATATAATAATGTTGATTTGGAATCAGAGTTTGCTCAGTATTGGACAGCTACAACAATGAGCCACCAGGGTGCGATCAAGATCTCCTGGCTCTCATTGCGTCCATCTCTTTATGTGTCTATGATCCTGTACAAAATAGCAGCAAAGGATAATCTCACTTGAACGTTTTTAACAAATTTGAAGTCCATCTGCTGCGAATTCAATTCATTTCTCCAGATCATTATTCAGACATCGTTTGCTGATCTGAAAATGTAACTTCCTTTTTCCAATATCGTGCTCCATGTTTCACATTGCTTCAACTATAAACGTCAAGGTAAAGGCCTGTCCTCTAACTTGTATATGTTTATCTTGCTGTAAAAGCACATGTGATGCAGGAAGAAACCTTCATTTGACAGTATATCTACCTATGAGCTACACTTTAAGGCAAATACCACATGCCATTGCACCCCATCCAGTAATTCCAATCACCTGGAAGCACTAAAAATAAAGCCATCATCCAGCACCTTTGTGGATTTCCCAGCGGAGCTCTGACCATATCTCAGCCTTTCCTTCGTTACGGAGCTCGACTCTCACTGGTCCACCGGCTCCACTCTGCCGCTCGCTGGCTGAGGTCCACTCTGAAATGTTGTTGTTTTATTGGTCACCGCTTTTCATCCTTCACTCTCTGCCACACACTTATTAAAGGAAGGCACACAGAGAGACGGATCATCGGCCGGACGTCTGCAGGTACAGTAGGGCATCGATTCCGAACGGTCTCTCGGGTCGTGTTTGTTTTGTAGAGCAAAATACAACAATAAAATATACATTTTGGACTCAAGCGTGATTTTCTCTGACAGGTGGTCACAAGGTTTCAGAGACAAATGGTTGCGACTGTAAACTCTTTATAGAAGGAAGAATGGGTCTCTTACAGAAGAGATTTAAGAAGGTCTTTTGACATGGCTTGCAGAAGATTGATGAAACAGGTTTGTTCAATGCAGGAAATCATAAAGGGGTTAACAGCAGTCAGAGCGATTTATGTCATAGAAACATAGCAAGCCTAATCCATAAGACAAGGTTCACTTCTTAAACCTGTAATGCGAAACTATGTGTCAGTGCTTGACATCAAAACTATTAACTCAGACACTTCCAGAGAGAATCAGAGGGAAATCCAGGCTGGATCTGAGAAACAGTTATGAGTCATTTCTGCTTGTCGATGCTAATAAACAGTGAAAAAAGAACAGGATGAGATTCGTCCGCTATAAAAAGGCCCCATCATCTTCATGCCACATGTCTTGATACTGATCAAACACAACTGGTCCCAAAATAATAAACATTTTCAGAACACGATCAGACACGATCACAAACTGCACATCATCTCTACTTAAAAGTTGTTAGTGTTTGTAGTGACAAAATATTCACACATCTGTCAGCTCCTCGTCTGTGGATCTTTTTCTAAAGCCGCCTTTAACTGGCGCTGCAAACCTGAACTTCTATACACATGCTTTAGGAAGAACTGTAATGGTCCATATTAGGTTAGGCTGCACATTTATAAAGACTTTACCCTACGACAAAGTCTGTAGTGTGTAACGTCGGTGTTACAGCCCTGTAGTGCCGGGATCCCCGGAGACAAAGACAACAGTGACAGAATAGAGGGTGTAAAAAGTAATTTATTAAACAACCACGTTACAGTGGGGGAAGATATCCTGGGGAGGTGAGTGGTCTTGGGAGTCCAGGAAATGGGGAAGCGGAGTGCTGGTGGAGAATACGGGGGAGCATGGATCGAGCTGGGAGACACTGGGAGGAGGAGGAGGGAGCCAACGGAGGTTAACGTTCAAGCGTCGGGCGCCGGATCTCTGCAGCTTTTATTGGCAGCTTCTTGATGTTGATGATGCGGATGCCAGCAGCCACAGCTGAGCTGGCTGCTGGCAGAGGGAGACGCCCGGCCTATTGCCCTAAGACGGTGTGCAGGGGAGGGACTGTAAATGTGTGGAGATATTTGGGAACTTATGAAGTCACAACTTCAAAATACTTAATTGTTTATGACCAGCCGACTTGTGTCATATCCGACCTCCTACACATCTTGACCAAGCCAAAAAAGTATTTCTAGTAGGTGCTACATGCGTGAAAGTGCAACTCCAGACAACGTCCCAACCTGCATAGATCAAGAGGCAGACAGCTCGTCTGTAATCTGGGTCAACCCCGGCTCACAATATGCATTTTTCATGATGATGTGCGTGAGTGTGAATGTGTGACAAGAGGCTATATTATAAAGTGCTACACAAATGCACCACTATGATTCTACATACAAGAAAGTGTTTAAAAAATGCTCCATTTCTTTTTCTTTTTGACCAGCGGCAAAAAAAAGTTTTTTTTGTGAAATGGTAATGTTTGTCTTACATAATGCTTTCAGAGAGAGGGTCAGTCCTAATAAACAGTAAGACAACTCTGTGGAAAGTATAGTTTAACTTCAACTCATGAGCTTTGGGAGGAGCTGTGGGTTCCTGCACCTTTACCTCATGCATTTGTTATAGACCCTTTCTATTGTGAGTGCTTGAGTATTGGCTTCTTACAATATTGGCTTCTATCTTAGATCAAAGAGAAGAAGCAGCCCACCTACCAGTCTGTCTAAATACTGTGATGTTTGAAGTGTTTTTTTTGGCATGCACATTCACATCTGAAGATGTGCTTAATTGTGTTGACAGTGGTGACTCTCAACTCATGTTTAATGCAGTGAAGGAAAATGGGATCATTCCAAAAATATAGGTGTTTAATATATCGTGTGTCTTTATCTTTCATTTTGGATGTGAGACTCATGAACTGTACAACACCTACTGTTCAAATCATATCTGTGGTTTTGATCTGAACTACGAGTGCAGCTGCAAGCGGCTCCTCAAAAACCCTTCAAAGGTAAATTGTGTGGTTCTTTGAAAGATTCAATTATTACGATGCTCATTGCTGACATTTAATGAGCCCGACCTTTTGCTTCCCACTAGCTCGCTGTCATTTAAGCATCCAGGTTGCTGTCGCCAATACGTACCAACTCTTTCCAGGTTGTTGCTAATTCATTTTTGGAGCTGAATCGCAATCACACAAACACCCAAATCCCAGCTGCTCAGATATTTGTATTTGTGCAACTGCAACAGTGCATCTCTTTTGCTTTTATGGACATTTCATTACATTTCTGGACTGTAAAGAAAGGGCTAAATGGACAATAGAGTCCTCTACTCCTGCTGCCAAGTCAGAGGCAGATAGTCTAAATGCAGATGGTGCCATTATTCTATAGCCATTTACATTTTTTTTAAAGCAAAAAGTAGCAAAACAAGTCAACTACCAATTTAATATAAGCAAAATCTCCATGTTTACATGTGAACTCTGCTTCCAGAAAAGACAATTTATTCATTAATCCTCTGCAAACAAAGAAACATGGACCATGCTGGACATGGTTGCCTTGTTTTTCTAATTTCCAATTCTTATTCCTTTATAGCCAAAATCAATATGTGAAGAGTTTTGTGTGCACCCGTGTGTGCGTTCAGTGATCAGCCAATCACAAGCGAGAGGTATGAAAAGAACAAATTGGTTTCACTGGTGCAATTTTATAAAAAAGTCTACATGGTATTATCATATTGAATTAATTTGGAAGAACAAATCTGAACTCAGTGTTCTCAGATGGCCAGTACATTCTCAGTTCTACACTGAAAGTGCTTGGTGAGGTAACCAGGCATATATTTTATGAGTATTAGAAGTGTTTCTGTAAATTGCGTTGCATTTCAGTGACCATAGAGCTCAGTAAAAGAATAGCAGGTACCCACGTCCACTGTGGTGCATCATTTAGTGACAGGGAATATGTAACCAGACACAGTATAGGAGAGGCTGCAGCTGTCATTCTGTATATAGAACATAAGGATCAAATGAATGAGGACATAAATGGACTTGGGGGGAGGGGGGGGGGGGGGGGGGGGGGGCAAGGTCAGCAAGACACCCATCTCCCATAAAGCATTCGTAAATGACAGAATATCGTAGATTCTTTTGCTTCTGGTTTTTAAATATCATTATTCAGTCCACAAAACTGGCTGATTGTTTTCCACTTGTTCAATTCAAGATTATTTTCGGTCATTCAGGTACCATCTTATTCTCTACAGCCTCACTGAACCCTTAGATTTGGGAGTAACTAATCCACATTACACCTAATTACATGGGATGGGATTCTTCGCATGGAGTGCAAACATATTCTGGTAATTGCTTTTTCATCGAGAAGCCGGTAATCAGAAAAGCACATCATGTAGCGGTATGGCTGTTTGCTGGTTCCCTACAAGGGAGCACGAGGGGATTTCAGGGCCATTAGACACCCATGCATGAACATACTAACTTTGTACTTCCATTAGCATAATGAGAAACAGAAAATTGCTCTCTCTGCCTATTGAAACATGTTACTCTAATTTCCGACTTGTCATAATTGCCCTTGACATTTACCTGAGCTTTAGCTGTTGCTCTGAAGGACTTTAGGAGAAGACAAGACCAACCACAGCGCATGAAGCGACAGTGACAAGCCTTTTTATCTAAATACATACAACGTGCACGCTTTATGGTAATACCATGACATTTAGTTTTTTGTCATTAATGACCTGTGTAGCTTTTGTCTTCTCAATACTGTATATGATGGCCCTCGGCTACTGCTGTCGCCTTTGATCAATAGCTTCATCGGGGAAAGGGATTTGGAGCACTCTGCTATTTACCCTTGCACATTCATCTTCAATGACATGACCACTGCCACTCCTGCACGGTGACACCTGGACGTAACACACAGAGAAACAGGGCTTCCTACAGTGAAACCGTATTAACGCGGCATAACCTTAAAACCTAAAACGAATCCTATGTGAGGATGTAAAACATACAAAAACAACAAGCTCAATAGAGGCAGAATACATGCACATTTAAAGAATTTCTTGACGCAATACAATACAACAATATACTTTGTATACATGACCATAACCTTAAAACTACTTTTGCAAACATCTGGGTAGAAATGTTCCACAGCTGCAAGACGAGAGGAACGTCGACAGTTGGAGGATTAACTGAGTTCAACAGTGGCAGAGGACTGAATCCCACTAGATATAATGAAGTTTAATGGGCTTGATTTGAGTCCCCCTGCCTTTCTCTGAAGTATTTCTATTCTCTTCAGTATTGACTTTGATCTTTTGTTTTGCAGTAGAATATAATTAGTTCAGTCATGAGCCAATGCAAACGGAGAAAACCTCTTCTTGTTGAAGTACATTAAGCCGTCTCGATGCAAACCCCAGGGTTTCATGATTTCGATCAATCCGTGATAATCCTGAGCAAATTGCAACCGTGTGTGCCGATGCTCAAACATACTAATTTGCACTGAAATCTTTCGGGAGCGAGGCTCTGCGTCTCCGGAGTACCGAGCACAAGCGATGTTTCCCGGGCTTGTGGCACAGAAACAACAAGGGCACAAAGAGTTGAGGTCATGATGGCGTGTTACCACACTTAACTCCAACTGCCACCTCAGGCTTTTCCAGAGCGCCCTTAACTGATCTCTACTCCTGTAATATATTTTCAGCCTGGGTACTTAGAAGATGTTGCAAGACGTTTTAGCATTTTACATTCTGCTGCTAAATAAAGAATTCTCCATAACATCCCATATCTAAATGCATGGAGAGGTAATGGTGGACGTCAAAGCGAAGGGACAACTGGAACAGCTCGTTCTACACGCAGTCACTAATGTGTTACACGTCACGCCTCTGATTACAGACCGACATAATGCTGGATGGAATCACACACTGGGGCGGCATCTCGCCTGCTTTGTTCAATTCTGTGTAAACAAGCAAAGAAGCATAATTGTGGGGTCATTTTTGCAGCAGTATTGGCTTTTCAGATAAGCCACCCAAACCCAAAGGGAGAAGCATCCAGCATCGAGCCACCTCAGACCGACCCGTCCTCCAGATGTCTCTCCAAGCCTCTCTGTATTCAGGCCCCCTTTCCCATGTCTCAGATCTGATAGCAGCACAGATTGCTTCCTGTCAGTCTCCGCGAAACAGGGCTAGCAAGATTTCTAAATGGGGAGAAGGAACTGGAGTGGCTGCGAAGGATTGCTTTGATGGATCTGCTTAGAGGCTCGAGATGGACCGCGGCTTTACGTCAAAAACTCGACAGCTCCTCACCACATAAGCCTTCGGTTTGTTTTCTCGTCTTTCTCGGCTGTACGGTTCTTAAATAATTGACCGTTTTGTTCTCTGATTGGAAAATCCGCCACAATGCAGCACATAAAATCATGCAAATAAAAACCACCTCTCTTCATGTTCTGCACGTTCAACCTTTCTTGTGCTCCTGGATCTAACCTCACTGATGGAGGCCTTCATGTACAATTCCGCTGCTGTTATGAACCCTGATGTTGTGTTCAGGTGCAGCGGTTTTTAAATGCCAACATCAGAGGAAGCTGTTTGTCTCTCTCATCTTCTCCACGTCTTGTTCTTAAGGAAATGTAACGCAGTGACAGAAAGATCTGACTTCAATACTGCGAAACTGGGACTGTAATTGCACGGCATAATGAAGCACTATGGAGTTTGCACTTGTGTGTGCTTGTGCGTTTTTTTTCATTAAAAAAAAAAAGAGGGGTTCCATCAGCTCTACATGTTGTGCTCTGCAGCCCTGAACTCCCCAACCCCCATCCTTCTCCATCCTCCAGGGCCACTGGGAAATCTCTCCAGCTGGGTTCCCTCCAGAAGTAGATTACAGTCTACGTACAACCAACATGTAATTAGACACTGTAGGCTTCTCGACTGTGATGATTAATGTCTTCCATTGGCTACGTGTACCGATATGACTATGGATAGAGGTGTCAGCTCCCATCAGCCTCAGTATAAATTACATCCTCTGATAGCATACGCTTTCCCCCCTGTAACCACTGACTCATTTCCAGCTACCATAATCTTTTACTTCGATTAGCCATTTGCTAACTGCTTTAAGCCGCCTATACATGGTATTAGCCCGCGGGCGGTCTTCTGTCGCTCTAACATTCCTCTGGCTACTCCTTCATGGTTATCAACCGCTAACGGTTGATGCTTGTGGAGGAAGCGAGGTTAGAAGGCTTTCTGAATTTGCCCCGGGGACCGCGCACAGCACAGCACAGCATTACAGCAGAGCTATGAGAAGTCAAAGGGCCAGCGGGTGAGTCAGTGTGTGACCGGCCTCAGTTTATGGGCCACCTGTGCCTTCAGCCAAAGAATAGAACTACCGGGGGTTTTCTGTCAATCTGTATAGTGATGCAAGCTTTCAGCCCACATACAATCATTTTAAAGTTCATTAGCGTGACCTAGATAACAAGAATATAGTACGAGTATAATACAACAGCCCTGCAGTAAATCCTCCCTTCATGGTTTTACAGAATCTTAATTTCTGACTTTTCATTATTTCTTAGTTATTAACAGGAATTAATACGTAATATCCTGTCAACCATACTTCATGTAAATGGGATACACAGACTGAGGAACTCTCCATACATCCACAGAAAGACAGTTGCCGCTGCACTCTTCGTGACCCATATTTTTGCCACGGCAGTGAGGAGTTGCGGGCGCAGCCGCTGGCCTGTTTTGCCTGATCAAGCTGCTTGCTGGAACCAGCAGCTTCGTGACAAAGCCACCATGGAGCCGGGTCTCCGGGAGATTTTCTGAATCATATCCGTAAAGAAAGGAGAATAGCCGTGCTAGGTTCTCCTGGAGGTCGTGCTGTTGATGTCGAATGTCTACGGCAGATGTTGAAGTATTGATGAGAACTGCAGTTACATTGTGTTATTATTCTAGTACATTCCTGGATAGTATCAGAGTGTAGTATAAAGTTAGTATAGTATATATATATTCCCTTTTGGTTTGAAAAATCCCACGGACACGGGCAAGGTCTCCATCGGCTTTGTTTACTCCCCAGAGCCCCTCGGCGTGCTGGACATGCATTGCCTGTCTTGCAGTTTTTTTTTCCAAAGAACAAAGCCACACGACTGTTCAAATCCTTTTGCCTGTTCAGGAAAAAAGAAAGTTCAGTCAGACTATGAACTCATCTTGTTTGACATACAGAGTTGTGCTTCCCTCCACGTCTTCCTATCACGGCTTCATCGTATAAGAGGAAATTCCTGAAGTATTTCCACCTAAATTCGTCAATGGATATTGTAATAAAACACTCACACAGTGTAACAATAACAGCATATTATACTATATTAAAGTATATTTTAATATCGTTACAGCTCAGTACTGCACTGCACCTGTCAAGGACAACTAGTCATCTCACTAATGTGTTGAGAGTAAACCAGAGCTCAGAGTTCAAATGATGAAGACGTCATGAATGATGATGACGAACAGTTTTTACCCTTGAAACAGCTTCGTCATGT
This sequence comes from Macroramphosus scolopax, assembly GCA_901007825.1. NCBI lineage: Eukaryota > Metazoa > Chordata > Actinopteri > Syngnathiformes > Centriscidae > Macroramphosus > Macroramphosus scolopax. The sequence continues at coordinate 27,661 of CAAKHC010000679.1, forward strand.
GATTTTAGAGGACTGTTACCTGCAAGCCACCTATGATAAACATACCAGCCAAAGCTAATGCACACCTGCACCACCTCTACCGAACCATCAGCACAGAGATATTTCTACAGCAGCTACTTACGAGGGGCCATTTGGGTATCTACCTGCGAAGAGAGCTGAATGGCAATTAAACAACCATTTATTTGCATAACTGAGCTTTTCAGGCCATTTATTTCCTTGTGAAACAGTGATTAGGGCAATCCGGAGTAATTTGGTTCCTCATTAAGCGCGTGAGAATCGTCTGCAACATCAGATACTAACTTGTTAAGTGTGAGGAGGTTCACAGGCTCCTGCGCTGTATCCCAACACGGACCGTTTCATGCTGCTGGAGAGGAGAACGCCGTCGTGTTATCTGACCGAACACGCAGCCGATACGACCCCCTGAACATCGTTTACTACACATCATATTGTGTATCACTGTTCATGTGTGACCAGTGATACACAGTAAAATGGAGACAATGGTCACTGCTCTTTTTCGTCCTTTTGTTGCTGCTGCAGCTTCATCAGGTTCCACAATGACCTCTAGGACGTTCATATACAGGTTACATGAGGTGTCTTACAAGGGTGAGGTTCTTTCTATGTGTTGCACCACCGATGTATGTTGTTTTTTAATTTGATAGACTGCTTGGTTTGTAGTAAATTCCACCACTGTTGGTTTACGCCTACAACATGGGGCTGTAAATAACAGTTGCTGCTATACGTTATTAATCTAACATTGATCGTTGTAAGTGAGTAATTTAATTAGATCCTGATTCAATTACTAAGAAGAGCTCCGGTTTGACTGCACTGCCCACAGTTTCCACCGCCGAACAATATGAGGTCTTATTTTCAGAGGCCAGACGTGTCCTCTCTCCTGAAAGTGAAGTTTAATCAGCACGAACTGTACGGTCGGACATAATGACATGATGGAGGGTTTCATAATGGGTCCCCACTTCATGGACCTAATTGCAGACAACATAACGAGTTACGACGGTGAACCTCAGAGCCAAAGTGCTGATCTAGTCAATAAGTGGCCGTTTTAATCTGCCATGACCGTAGAAGAAGACTGGAGGGGGTCGGACTAACGGCATCAACCTGCCACGGCGTCGCATGCTCTGTTGTCCGTATCGAGTGCTGTATTGTTTCGGACTGAAAACAAACAGCACTTGTGTCACTGTATTAAAAATAACACTCCGGTGTCGCCTTGGAAACAAAGAGGATGAGAGCAGTGAGAGTGAACTGAACCAATAGTTCCAGGCCATAAAAACCAATCAATAAGCTGATAGATGCTGAAACACTACACAGAGCTGAGGGGGTCGGCGGTCAGTCGGTGATCCTCCGTGGGTTCGTCCTCTGTGAACAAACGTTTTCACATGATACAAAGTAATTGTATCCATTATCTATGATTGGAACGTATTATACCCAAAGCAAAATTCCTACATCACCTTGTTTATTACAGTTTAGATTGAGTCTTATTGCATGTGTCATTTTTAAACTAGAAGAGCTACTTTATGCCACATTTAACTAAATGCTTTCTTTTATTATTTTGCAGAATTTGTCTCGCGTGTGTGTGTGCGAAGCCTCAAAATACATTTAACTTAAAGATCTGTAAAATTCGAGCCTTCCAGGCCTTCGGTGGTTTTTTTTCCCTCCGTGACAAATGGACAGCGCTGCATTGTGATGCCCTCGCAGTGGAGCATTAGGACGGCTGCATATCTGAAGAGATGAAATGTTTACCCTGAGCCGATGCTCATTAGTTACACTTCATGATGCATTTATTAGGGCTTTGATTTCAGCGACGGCAGAAGTCAGAAGTGTCACAAACACATGGTCGAGGGTGCACAGGGTATAGGCGAGGCGAGGGGGGGGGGGGGCGTACCATTTCTCTTCTAGGGTAGAAATGTCAGCTTTAAAAACATCCTGCAAGATTCGTAATAAGAGCAAAGATCATTTGAATATTTTATCTATTTATTTATTTTTTTTACCGTCCAGCATCAAGTTCTCTGTCAGGACTGGTAAAGGTTCGTCTTTATGCACATTTCATACAACGGACATATTGAAAGGTCATATATGGTTTGATTGAAATGGGCAGAAAACCATCAGTCACATCTCTCAGCCGGCAGTGTCGGTTAACCGCTGGAGGTGCCGGCTGGCTGCGAGAGACCATCAGTACGCTGTCACCAAAACCATATATCCATACGCACAGATCCAACGCTCACTGTCACAACGGGCGGATCTGGACCTGACGCTGCTTCCATGTCAGGGATTATAGATAGGATAGGAGACATCATCGATTTTTTTTGCAACATACAACAAATCCACCGAGATTAAGCGCAAAATTGTTTTTAAGTTTTTTTGAAACTAATCCCCAGTGGACTTTTACTTAACATTACAACGATATAAAAGTTTCCACTTTGATTAAATGTACTCGTATCTCTGCCTTCATCTTCATGTTTCATTCATAAGTACACCGCCGCTCGTGGTGGAACGGCGGAGAGCAAACCGTCTGCTCGACTCTCGCCAGCTTGGCTCTCATTTTTTAGTCATTAACTCACATAAACATCCCATCTGTCCTCCTCTCACGCTCCCTATTCATCAGCACTCCTCACCGGGTGTTTCAGCCAAGTATGTGGGGATATCCTGTGTCTTCTTTGAGAAGGACAAGAAAGCCCCACAACATGTCTGTGACAGTGTGATTCAAAGATCCGGATCACACGAGTCTTTTTTTTTCGATTAATATTGTGATATTGGGCATTTTATTGACATGGACAGGGGCTAAAAAGGGGGTGAAGAAATTGTATATATTCCCTGCCTCTGTGATTGCCTCCCCAATCCTCTTTGGTTTCACCTGTTCCTTGTTACCTTCCCTCCCTGATGTATTTAGTCTGTGTGCTCTCTTGTCTATCTGCCAGCTTGTCTTCGTCCCCAGAGTGAAGCGCCCGGCATTGTTCCAAGTCTTCTGTCAAATGGTTTTGATCTCTAGCTCGTTTTTTCTCTGGACCTTGCTTTTGTCTTGCCTCGCTACAAAATCTCTGCAAGTAAACCGTGTTTTCTTGTAATTTAATAAGCATTAGATTAATCCCTGAGTCGTACCCATCTCTAGGTAGTGAACACACACACACACGCACACACACACACCAGGTGGTTGTTTTCCTTGTGAGTTGTGATACAGTTGAAGTGAAGCTGCAGAATCTTCGCCGTCCTCATCTCTCTACTGTTTACTAGCCTCCAGTCTCCTGCGTCGTTGTTGATATTTCTATCCGAGCTGGGAATACCAGAAATTAATTAAAGGTTTTCTCCGAAAGATTGCGTCCTTGCCTAACAGCTGAGCTTTTGAAGTTTGATTGGCTGTGTGGTGTTTACTTCTCCGCAGAAATGTTTCCTGAGAGGAACAGTTACTTTTTTTTTTTTCTTCCTGCTGATTCACAGGTGCGTCTGAGAAACGGCTTTGAAGGGGAGCTCGGTTAATGATTTGCCTGAGACACTTTTTAACACACACTGGTTCGGCGTGTCTTAAATGCTTCGTTACTCTTCTCCTTCGAGAGAACTGCCTCTAAGTTTCAGTTGAATCGCCTGTCTGAGAAGAAGGCGATCAGAACTTTACTAAAATCCCCCGTCGGCAGATGAAGATAGTTGACGTGCAGTTGGAGCTGCAGCATCAATTATATCAGAGTTGTACCACCTCTTTATTCAAAGATTAAAGAACTTAACTGAGGCCTCTCTCCGCAGAAAAGACGTTTGCTCGCCTGTCCTAAACCGTTTGAAGTTTCGCCCTTCAAACTGTTAAATTGATAAGCTGGTGTTCAGGAGAAGATACATGTTGAAGGATGATTGTCCTAAAAGACTTCATCCAGTTGAATCCTGTTCACTGCGCCCAGAAACAATCCCACGTCTTCTCTCCCCTGCAAATCATCACTTTGCAATAGAACGTGCAGAGAAAAATCGTCCTACAACCTGTGGAGTTGCCGGCAACCTGAAGGATGCAACGCTGGGAAAGCTTAAACTGAGCAACATGCAATGCCAATGACAGAATGCCAGATAAATGCTAAAGGCTGCGAACTGTGACACACTGTAAATGGACTAAAACACACATTTTGACTGGACTGGATGCAAATAAGGACCCGAAAATGCATTGCTGCAACTATGAGGGTGGATTTGTCCTGTTAGCCAGCCTATTGGCAGTGAGTTATTCCACATATTTACAACCAGACACGAGGAACTGAAGACTCATTCAAAGTAAAAACTGTCTAATATGTTCTATATGACCATGTTCACCTCCGATGTCGTCACTCTTAGAGGTTCCTGAGGTTGATACTTCTGCTATTTTCTATCTACTTGCATTTAATTCACCAAACGTAAGACGGAAAGTTGGAAGGTCACCACTTACATACCTCATTCTCACACACACACACACACACACACACAATCTGAAAACCTCTTATCAGGCTGTGATGTCCTTTGGATGATAAGACTTATTCTCTGATATTTCCAGTTCTGACTCATTATCTCTCAGTGACTTGAGGCAGGAGCAGCAGGGGTCCTCGGTTCGCTCCTCTGCCCTTCACTTCAATGCCATTCACAACTTTGCGAGTCTCAATTTGCAATAGAATTGATATCAACCCGTCATCACTGCCAGCTCGTCTAATACCGATGCTTTGGAGGGCGGCCACGCCTGCTGCATTCCATGAACGCTTCTCACTGTAAAGTACGGAATATTAGAGATCAGCGTATTGAACCATTGGAGCACCAGAATCCTGCAGCATGCACAGAAAATACAACCAGTCAGGAGACGTGCTTTGAGCGCCTGCAGGTGATGGGTGATGTCAGCGAGTTCAACCTGCAGTCTGGTGCGAACTGAAGCGATCCGAACTGATGCAACATACTGTAACTATTTGGCCGTAAATCAGCTACTTTTTCTTGGCAAATGTTCATTGCAGGCTGTTGTTTTTCTTCCATGAACACACACACTCAACAAAGGCGGGAGGTTAAATCAGGCAGCCTGGTGGGCTCTCGGTGTCCTTGAGCACGTCTGAAAGCTGCAACAATACGACGCATAACCTCACCTAATTAAATATTATATATAAACACACACACACGTTTGTACAGCTTTCTTATCGTAGGCACTCAATGACGTAATGATTGCCCTAACCCAAACCATTACTACCGGGAAACCTCAACTGGGCATTAGGGAAGTCTCTTAACCCTCAAACGGCCCTTTAAATGTCTCTCAAGTAATAAAGACCGGCCAAAGTGTTCCCCAAACATCCTCACTATTACTGTTTGAAACTGATATTGGTCCTCACAAAGACATAAAGGTGTCACTGTCCTTGTGGGGATCCATCGTTTACATAACACACTCCACATAAACTGACCTTAAACCGAACCCCAAAAGTCGTAACCCCTAAAACAGCAATTTAAACTTGTAGTCTGACATTTGGGCCTCACGAAGCACGTTGGACCCTCACTGGCCTGAAAGCATTTTATTTGTACTTTAACATTCCAAGATTTATGTGTGAAGACGTTAATGTCACAGCAACATAAGGAACACCTGGCACACACACACACACAGATACAGGCCTCCTTATCCCCGTCCACCCTCTCAGAGTACAATATGAACTTTGATATTTTTTACTGCCCTCATTCCTGTTTCTCATTTCCTCCAGTCAATGACCATCCAGTCCAGAACCCATCATGCCAATCCAGCTTGTGCACTATTTAACATCACAATCATTTTTTTTCAAATCTCCATCCACCCTGCCTGGATCTCGCCACCATCTCCCCCCCTCCCTCTAACTCATCTCCTCTTTCCTATCTGAACCTTTTCTCTCAATCTCACCACCGCCTCCAGCTACATGAATCACCCTATCAATTTCTTGATCGCGTTCTCCACCATCCCAGTTTGCGTCATTCCCCTATCAGATTCTGCCCGTCTTCCACTCCTCGTACACCTGCACTCCTCTTCAATCCCGTTCCTCTCTAACGCCGCCTTACTGCTTCAAAACAGGGGCGAGCAGAGAGGTCGGTAGGGGAGCACATAATTTCTCAGAGGACGCGCTGTCACTTGACTTCTCTCCGGGCTAAAAGAAACTGCTCTCCTCGCCTCCGGGTCCGCGGAGCTACAGCTCTGTTCCACTCCGGGATTATGCAGATCTTAATTCCCTTCTGCTCACACCTGAGGTTGGCAGGGCATGAAATAAGGAAAGTGTTCGCCGCAAATAAACGTTTCGGCCACCAAGAGAGATGTAGAGCAAGAAGGTGTGGATGGAAGACGGAGAATGGAGCTCGTTTGATTGGAGATGGTTTGAGTTGGTGAAGAAACAGAGAGGATGGGGGTGTGTAGTGGGACAATGGGGGATATGTTAGTCTGTGAGGGTGATGGTGGAGGGTTCAGAGAGCCCGGTTGTGCATGTGTGTTTGTGTCAGGTATTCCTGGTGTTGTGGGGACATTAATCTCTTTACACAGACCACTTGCTTTGTTGTTTTGCTGACAAAAGGCGAAGTCTCCATGACGTGAAGACTTGCTTTCAAATATACTCAAATGCAGCCCCCCTCACACATGCACACACACACACACACACACACACACACACACACACACACACGCACGCACACACACACACACACACACACACAATGCTCTGACAGTCAAACATGCACCACTGCCAGCATATGCAATTACAACCAAACTTAGCATAGTGCTAAGCTAATCAATCAACCATCACACAATGGCTGTCACACAAACCTGGGAAGTTAATTAGCGACTAATTAGTGACCAAAAAATGCTGCTCACAGGCTGTTCAATTCTCGCTTGGGGGGGGGGGGTAGATTTAGTCGACCC